>CM021104.1:285275379-285525755 GCA_007115665.2 Sequoiadendron giganteum
TTAAGAGGGTATAGGGATTAAGGGATTAGGATTTAAGGGTTGAGGGTTGAGGGTTCAAGGATAAAGAGGGTATAGGGGTTGAGGGATTAGGGGTTAAGGGTTGAGGGATTAGGGTTTAAGGGTTGAGGGATAAAGAGGGTATAGGGGTTGAGGGATTAGGGTTTAAGGGTTAAGGAATTAAGAGGGTATAGGGATTGAGGGATTAGGGTTTAAGGGTTGAGGGTTGATGGATTAAGAGGGTATAGGGGTTGAGGGATTATGGTTTTAAGGGTTGAGGTTAAAGAGTTGAAGGATTAAGAGGGTTATAGAGGCTGAGAGGGATTAAGGTTGAAGGGTTGAGGGTTGAGGGTTGAGGGATTAAGAGGAGGGTATAGGGATTGAGGGATTAGGGTTTAAGGGTTGAGGATTGAGGGTTGAGGGATTGAGAGGGTATAGGGGTTGAGGGATTAGGGTTTAAGGGTTGAGGGATTAGGGTTTAAGGGTTGAGGGTTGAGGGATTAAGAGGGTATAGGGGTTGAGGGATTAGGCTTTAATGGTTGAGGGTTGAGGTTTCAAGGATTAAGAGGGTATAAGGGTTGAGGGATTAGGGTTTAAGGGTTGAGGGATTAAGAGGGTATAGGGTTTTAGGGATTAGGGTTTAGGGTTTAGGTTTTAGGGTTTAGGGTTTAGGGTTTAGGGTCTATCTCCCACTCTCCCCCTCTCTCCCTCACTCTCTATCTCCCAGTCTCTCCCAGTCTCTCAGTCTCCCACTCTTTGTTTCTCCCCTTCCCACTCTCTCTTTTTCCCACTCCCTCTCTCCCTCCCTCTCTATCTCCCACTCTCCCCTTCTACCTCCCTCCCTATCTCCCACTCTCTCCCTCTCTCCCTCCCACTCTCTCAAAAACTCCTATACTCTAAAAAATACACTAAGAAAACCAAATTTCACATAACGTGCTCGTGTTATAACGTGTGCACATTATAACGTGAGCGCATTGTTTACTCTACTAAAATGGTAAAAAATTCTATATACCCATGATTTGAAGTCCCACAGTCTACATATTCCCCTAGTTCTATGCATTGTCCAACAAAAAATAGCTTTTTGATGATGTTGTGAAGTGTGTAAGCATCTTTTTCACATTCCATCACCTTTTCCATGATCTTTTTACCACGTTTGTATTAAATAGCAGAGTTTCCATGTTGAAAGACATATAATATCAATTGAAGTTTGAATTCCATTGAAAGATGATATACAATTGAAGTGTGGAAGGGAACAAGCTTTTGAACAAGTCAAATTGTTGTGGAGTTTGAAGAAAGAAGAAGCTAAGGCTACATAATTAGGTTGAACTCCTCCATTTGAAAGTCTGGTTTTAAGGTATGTGAAGTCTTTACACATTTTCTTTCATTATATTATGGCTTGCTTTCATTTTTGTTTGTCATTATAACCTTAGGTTGTCAATGCACATTTTAAATTACCAAATTATATACACAATTATATACATTTGCCAATTACCATTTTACACTTGCCAATTATAGAAATTCATAACCATTCACAAAAATTCATCCTTTAAGACAACTCCAAGCCTCTCCCATTCATCTGAAGGGTCCAAACACCTTCGAATACCTCTGCACAAACTGATGTAGCACAAAGGAAGAAATCAACACGTTTCTTGACACACTTATTCAACTATATTTCCCTTCACAAAACATTTGATTCGTATACTCAAATTAGCATTAAGTGTTCCCAATTCCTTAAGGACCTTCAAAACACCTTGAAAATATTGAAAATAACTGATTATAATCAACTAGATTCCTCAGAACATCAACCAATGATTATGTCATTCACAAGTTGTCTTAAATCTTCCATAATGGCACCATTGTTTACAAACACAAACTATAATTCTTAAGGCACAACCAAACCATTATTTGCTTAATAAATATTTGTTTGAGTTAGTACAACAAAAATGAAACCTTTCAGAAGTCTATCCTTGCACACAAACTTAGTTCCTTTGTTCACTGTCCACATTACTAGTAGCCAAGCATCTACAAACTGTCACATGTATCTCCCAAACCATGCACACACTTCAAACTGTGATACTCATTTTTGATGCAGAGTTAGAGGACCCAAAACCATTGAAGATGTCAACTTGGATTCAAGAGCCATTTAAGAAGATTAAAAATGCATAATGGACCAATCCCAACACTCCTCCAAGTTGGACAACAAACAAAAACATTATTTCCCAAATTTCACCCTTGGAATCTAGTTACTGTGCAAAACCAGTTTTGGGCCCTTAACTCCAAAAATTTCGAAAAAACTAGGAAAATAAAAAAACGATTGTAGCACCAATTTCAGAGTTCCAAGACATAACTTAACCCATCACATGACTCCTTTGGGACAACATTAAGAAAATTGACCTTTTTCACTTTTTTAGGCCTCCAAGTAGGCCAATTTTACAAAGGAACTACCCTTAGATCTTCACACCAGACTTCCAAACCCAAAAACAGTCTTTAATTAGGTCTCAAAATAAGATAATTTCTAGGTCTTAGGACCTTACCCACTCAACTAGGCTTCCAATAAAAAAACCCCCATTTTTCAATGCAAAGAGGGAGGGCTTATAGAAACTCCTATACCCGGGCCTTCCCAGACCATTCCAAAGCATCAAACATCTTCAAAATACCTTGCACAAGGTCAAAATTTCATTACATAGACCACTCCTTCAACACTTTTTTAGGAACTAATATTCATCTCATTGCCATGGTACAGATAAAATTATCCCCCATGCCGAAGAAAAAGACAAAGAGGAAACTAATAGACGAAGAGAAAGAAACCTTGAAAGAAAAGGAGAGAGTTTGGGTGGCGAAATATCATGAAAAGAAGAAATTGGAAATGATTGATGAAAAAAAATTGATTGTAGAGGAACCTCAACCGTCAAAAAGAGAACGAGAATTGGTAGCACAACAAGCACGAATGCGAAAGCATCATCATAAGATAGATTCAGATACCATAGTTGGAGACACACCCTCTACGACAAGTGAATATGAAGGGACACCATTAAGCACAAGTGAATATGGAGGGACACCATCTAGCACAAGTGAATATGGATGGAAACCATATACTACAAGTGAATATGGAGGGACACCATTTACCGCAAGTGAATATTGTTGGACACCATCCAACACATCTCAAGTTGAGAGTACATCATCACTCGAAATTGACGAAGAAGGTATGCCATCATTCCCATGTGAACCTCAAGGTATGTCTTCTTCTCCACCCTCGATAGAAGGTATGCAATCTAGCCCACCTCAATTAAATATTGATGAAATTCCTAATGTTGATATGTATGTACCTAGGAGAACAACACCAAGAATTTTGTGTAGAAAGCCAAAGTATTTGATTAATATTGATGATGAGATTTTGCAGCACATGGAAGGTAATATTTCAATATGAATTTGTAGAAGATATGTTGATAATATTTGGGAATGATTTTTTGAAAGGCTAAATGAGACTGCAAGATGTCAACTATTTGTTGAAATGATGCGGGGTGTAAAGTATAGGAACATCATGAAGACTCTTGGGTTGAGAACATCGAATGAATCGAGTGAAGACACTATTGTGAAGAATCTAATGGATGCTTATGAGAGTGTGGGTAAGACCTCACGCTCAAAGGATAGTAATGTCACCCAATGTGTCATTACATCGACTTTGGTAAGTTTTCAAACAAAGAGAGCTCACCAAATTAAAAAGACTAGTGAAAAAATGAGAATTAGTAGAAAAACTTTATCAAGAGCCATTCAAAGGCGATAAAGAATTGAGGGAAATGATACAAATGAATGATGGGAATTCTCAGGGAGATTGTCACGAAAAGATAAAGAAGTTGTCGAAGCCTTGAGAACACTAATTGAAGAGTATTGGAAGAATAACACAAGGCCATCTCTGAATCAAAGGGATGTGGTAAGAAGGAGAATCGGTAGTCGAAATCGTGAGCCACATCCAAAACATTTTTTGGATATGACTCAAACCTAATTTTTTTGGAAATTTGAAAATGATTATCCTCAAATTAGTATTTCTCAAAGATTTTTTGAACTGCTTAAACCTTTTTATGTCAAGATAAATCACACACGCACTACTTGTTGTTTTAGACTACATATTGAATTTTCTAACAATTACGATGTTTATCATTCTATATGTTTAGATTTGCATACTAACGATGTTTTGCAGGATTGTGGCATATAAGCCCCACCAAAATGTTCAAGAGAGTTCTTATAATTTTTTTTATGTGAAATAGAGGATGGCCAGATATTCTATAGGACAACATGCTTGGATGGTTCATGTGAGCGTTGCGGTGGCTTCCAACGTATGCTAGTATGTCAACATATGAAAAGCACAGATGAGGTGGGATAAAAACTAGTAGAGTTCAGTAAGTATAAAATAGTGGCATATGCTACAAAAGATGGGTCTCAAGCAAAAAGGTGTGATCTAGTTATTGAGAAGATTCTAGTGTATAAATTTATGACTACATTTCGTGATAGTATACTGTTTGAGTATGCAATGTATACCCGTAGAGCCCAATGGTTGGATACGCAGTTCAAGCTATGCAAGGACACATTTCAAGTTGGAAGCATAGTATTCGTGGTTGACTTTGCAGAGAACTACACTCTACAACCACAACATGAGGTGAAATCACAGTATTACAACTCCACACAAGTTTTGATATTTGTGCACATAGCATTCATTCATGCATCTGATAGTAAAGATGAGCAAAGGAAGGTATTGAGGGAGTACCACTTTTACATTAGTGATGATCACACACATTCTCCAGAGTTCATGCAAGGTTGCTTCCAGATGTTCTACAATTGTTTGGCTTAGAGGGGCATAGAATATGATCAACATATAATATGGTCTGATAACTATGAAACACATTTCAAGAACTCACACATGCTCTACTAGTTGTGCAGGATGCATGTCATTACATGTGTTCAACATATGTGGAACTTTTGTGAGGTTGGACATGGAAAGGGGGAGCATGATGGTGTAGGAGCATGCGTGAAAAGAGCATTAGAATGAGAAGAGTTAAAGTATAAAGACAGTGCAAAGTTGACAGATGCAAAATCAATCGTCGAGTGGTGAAATGCTTTGATGGGTCTAGGTAATGAAGGTACATCTTCAGTTTGTAGATATTTTTGGTTGATAGATGATACTAACATTGCACCATATGAAGACTATTGTACACTAATAGGATCGAGTGAGGTACACTCTTTCATTAGCTCAAATACAGGTTCATGGAGTATCAATACACAAAACATGGCATGCTTTTGTTTTTCATGTACAATGCAAGATTGGAATGATTGTGAGTCAGGGGAGTGGGTTGACAAATGGTTCACAAGTTATCTTAGCCCACTTCACATGTATTGCCCTCTGATGACATTGGAACTGACACAGATAGAATCATCAGTTGACTTTGACCACATATTAGATCTAGTTCAATGAGGTGATATATCTACTTTCTTAGTTGTTGAAATTCCATATCGTTAGATCTTACTTTGTGCTGTATTCGTAATGTTGACAAATTTCAAGAGATTTTTTGCACATATCAATACAGGGCATGTTTATGCAGTTATTGCAGATGAAGACAATGAAGAGGGAAACAAATATTACTTGTGTCATTGTGTTGAGACAAAAAAGAAATTGGAGGCCCCAGTTATAGATGGAGAAAACATCGAATACCCTACACGCTCAGTTGTGGTTACTAGAACATGGCTTAGAAGGTACCCACATTCAAGTGTTAAACATTGGTTATTTCAGGACTTTGACATGCATCGTAAGATTCTTCATTACTCGAACCTTGTTGTGGCATCCAATGTTCATTTGACCAAATATGGGGGTAGACCTTTGAACAAGACATTATGGAAGGTCCGTTAGTCTGACCATGAGGCAATACTTGACACAATAAAGAGTAGAGCAGACCCGGATGGTTCGTTGGATTAATTTGTAAGTATATGCACATTGGTTCTTATTAATTTATACTTGTATGCACATTAATTTGTTTGATTCCAATGCTATCATCTTCTTTTACAGTGATTGGTGTCTCCTTGCAAAAAATGCAGATATATGAGCCATCCAAGAGAATGTCAACCAGAAAAGTAATGTAACATCCTTATTTTGATGCCTGCATGCAACATCTGTAAGTGCCTTCCATCTATTTTTATTTCATTTCCATTTTGGATGCTCTTTATTTTTCTCTTTTACTTTGCATATTTGTAAGTAAACTACTAAGGGTTGATTGATCTTTCGTTGCAGAAAATGCTGATTTAAGAGCCATCAAAGAGAATCTCAGCCAAAAAACCAATGCAACATACTTATTTTGATGATTTTAAAAAATCTCAATTTTGATTTCAAGCCATTATAAGAGAGCATGTGAAGCTTAGCGAGGGAGTATCAAGTTACTCATTTGAAGTTAACCTCATAATGAGCACATAGGATGTAGACATTTAAAGAGAATCTTGAATTTATGAGTGACATTGTAATAAGATTTAATTACATAATGAGATATACTCAAATATTGTAAGTTCAGAGTTCATGTGTGGTGTAGTAGCACCTTGTTCTGTAAATGCCTCGAGTAGGAAAATTTAGAAACTTTGAATTTTGAAATGTAAACAATGTGAAAAAGGTCATATAAAGGTCATGTAAACAATTTGTAAACATTTTTCTGCAACTTGTGTGACCAAGAGGACTATTCCAATAGGTCGGAATAGGTATGTTTACACTAAGCATGGTCCTCTTTCGCGCCGAAACACATAGAATCGCTCCGAGCTATGTTCCACCGGATCGATCCCTTAAGGGTCCAAAGTGCAAAATAATTGCAAACTTCAACATGCTAGTACTCGGATACTATGACACTTAGAAACTTCTCATTTGATCCTACAGAAAGGAATTGGGCCCCTCTAGAAAAATGTCTCTTGGTTTTGGCTATCTTGGAGTGGTTTTCTCGTGGCGACGGATTTTCACTTGATGGAAAAAGTGTCAAATTCAAGCAGTTCAAAGTTGCAAAGTGGTGCAACTTTTCCTCTGCACCTCATGTGACCAAGTGGACTATTCCAACATGTTCAAATATGTATTTTTATGCTAGGCATGGTCCTCTTTCACATCGAAACACGTGGAATTGCTCTGAACTATTTTCCACCGGATTGATCCCTTAAGGGTCCAAAGTGCAAAATAGCTGCAAACTTCAGCATGCTATTAATCGAATACCATGACACATAGAAATTTTTTGTCTAATCTTACAGAAAGGCATTGGACCCCTCTAGAAAAACCTCTCTCGGTTTTGGCTATCTTGGAGTTGTTTTCTCGTGGTGATGGATTTTCACTTGATGGAAAAGGTGTCAAATTCAAGCTGTGCAAAGTTGCAAAGTGGTGCAACTTTTTCTCTGCAACTCATGTGACCAAGCGGATTGTTCCAACACATCTGAATAGGTATGTTTACGCTAGGCATGGTCCTCTTTCACACCGAAACACATGGAATTGCTCCGAGCTATGTTCCACCAGATCGATCCCTTAAGGGTCCAAAGTGCAAAATAGTTGCAAAATTCAGCATGCTATTACTTGGATACCATGACACTTAGAAACTTCTCATCTAATCCTACAGAAAGGTGTTGGACCCCTCTAGAAAAACCTCTCTCGGTTTTGGCTATCTTGGAGTGGTTTTCTCGTGGTGGCGGATTTTGACTTGATGGAAAAGGTGTCAAATTCAAGTAGTGCAAAGTTGCGAAGTGGTGCAAATTTCACTTTGCAACTCGTGTGACCAAGCAGACTATTCCAACACATCTAAATAGGTATTTTTATGCTAGGAATGGTCCTCTTTTGCACCGAAACACATGGAATCACTCTGAGCTATGCTCCACCGGATTGATCCCTTAAGGGTTCAAAGTGAAAAATAGTTGCAAACTTCAGCATGCTATTACTTGGATACCATGACACTTAGAAACTTCTCATTTGATCCTATAGAAAGGCATTGGACCCCTCTAAAAAAACCTCTCTCAGTTTTGGCTATGTTGGAGTGGTTTTCTCGTGGCGGCGGATTTTCACTTGATGGAAAAGGTGTCAAATTCAAGCAGTGCAAAGTTGCAAAGTGGTGCAAATTTCGCTTTGCAACTTGTGTGACCAAGCAGACTATTCCAACACATCCAAATAGGTATTTTTATGCTAGGAATGGTCCTCTTTCACATTGAAACACGTAGAATCACTCCGAGCTAAGTTCCACCGGATCGATCCCTTAAGGGTCCAAAGTGCAAAATAGCTGCAAACTTCAGCATGCTATTACCTGGATATCGTGACACTTAGAAACTTATCGTCTGATCATACAGAAAGGTGTTGGACCCCTCTAGAAAAACCTCTCTCAGTTTTGGCTATCTTAGAGTGGTTTTCTCGTGGCAGCGGATTTTCACTTGATGGAAAAGGTGTCAAATTCAAGCTGTGCAAAGTTGCAAAGTGGTGCAACTTTTGCTCTACAACTCGTGTGACCAAGAAGAATATTCCAACACATCTGAATAGGTATTTTTATGCTAGGAATGGTCCTTTTTCAGATCGAAACACGTGGAATCGCTTTGAGCTATGTTCCATCGGATCGATCCCTTAAGGGTCCAAAGTGCAAAATAGCTGCAAACTTCAACATGCTATTACTTGGATATTGTGACAGTTAGAAACTTCTCGTATGATCCTATAGAAAGGTGTTGGACCCCTCTAGAAGAAAATCTCTTGGTATTGGCTATCTTGGAGATTTTTTCTCGTGGCGGCGGATTTTCACTTGATGGAAAAGGTGTCAAATTCAAGCTATGCAAAGTTGCAAAGTGGTGTAACTTTCATTTTTCAACTCGTGTGACCAAGCGGACTATTCCAACACATTCAAATAGGTATGTTTAGGCTAAGAATGGTCCTCTTACACACCGAAACACATGGAATCGCTCTGAGCTATGTTCCACCGGATCGATCCCTTAAGGGTCCAAAGTGCAAAATAGCTGCAAACTTTAGCATGCTATTACTTGGACACCGTGACACTTAGAAACTTTTCGTCTGATCCTATAGAAAGGCGTTGGACCACTCTAGAAAAATCTCTTGGTTTTGGCTATCTTGGAGTGGTTTTCTTGTGGCGGTGGATTTTCACTTGATGGAAAAGGTGTCAAATTAAAGTTGTGCAAAGTTGCAAAGTGGTGCAACTTTCGCTCTACAACTCATGTGACCAAGAAGACTATTCCAACATGTCTGAATAGGTATGTTTACACTAGGAATGGTCCTCTTTCACACCAAAACATGTTGAATCTCTCTGAGCTATTTTCCACCGGATCGATCCCTTAAGGGTCTAAAGTGCAAATGGTTGCAAACTTCAACATGCTATTACTTAGATGTCATGATGCTTAGAAACTTCTTGTCTGATCCTATAGGATCATGTTGAGCCTATCTACAAAAATCTCTCTCGGTTTTGGCTATCTCAGAGTGGTTTTCTAGTGGTGGTGGATTTTTACTTGATGGAAAAAACATCAAATGCAAGCGGTGCAAAGTTGCAAAGTGGTGAAACTTTCATTCTGCAACTTGTGTGACCAAGTGGACTATTCCAACATGTCCAAATAGGTATGTTTACACTAGACATGGTCCTCTTTTGCACCGAGACACATGGAATCTCTTTGAGCTATGTTCCACCTGATTGATCCCTTAGGTTGGAAGAGTCTTAAGTTGCTTAAAGCAACAAATTTGAAATGATATTGAATGGCCCACTTAGCACTTATTGCATCTAAGTTATGCTCACAGAGGTGAGGCACTAGGCCTTCCCGGGAGGTCACCCATTCCAGTATACTCCAGCTCAAGTGCTTAACCAAAAAGTTTTTTCCCGAAGGTTAAGCCCACTTAGCTTGCAACCCCTTTTGCAAAACCTTAACCAAGTGTTGTGCCTTATGAAACATTCATTATAGATCCCCTTTAGCTCATCAATTGATAAGTAGGATGTATTTTCTACAATGTGTCAAATTGTGATATTGCTATCAGGATTCCATTGAGCAGTCATTTGTAGTATTAGATATAGCTCTAGCTTCTACAGTATTGCACATGATTGCAGATAATTTCAAAGATCTAGATAACATAAATAGTTCACATTACTCAAGAAGGATGAAAATCTTAAAGACATTTGTGAAAATTAGGACAAGTAACCTTCTTGTGGACTTAGGGTTGCAATATTTGATCTACAACATATTACACCATTTCTTCAGTAGGATCAAGAACACACATAATGAAGGTGTGTTTGTAGCCATGAAAGATTATGGTTCGAACTATCCACGAGAGTGATGTTTTATCTCGACCAACCATATCTATACCATGCTTTGTTTGGAAACAAGGATGGGTTCTCTCTTCATCAGCATATACATTATTCCTCGATGTGTTCACACCATTGTTACAAGACTAGGACTTGCCTCAGACTTGACAAGCCATTTTTTGACTTGGACTCGGGCTCGGAGCCTAGACTCGACAAATAGAAAAACTTAAGAAATTCAAAGATTTGCAATGATTTAAAACTTGTTTCATGCACCCTTTAATAAATAAACCTTAAAGACACAATAGCATCATCAAATAGAAATTACTATGATCCCATATACAAACATACATCAATCACATAAGTATAAGCACAAATTTTAGCTGAAGGAAATAACACATTTAGATATATAAATATTGTGATATTTCTACCAAGATTCAATTGTTTTGTTTTACAACTCAAACTCATTGACCCATGATTCATCAGTAGTGGTTCACAAGAGCCCATCTCTCATGATAATCAATGGTTCATAAGGAGGAAGATAAATCTTCATACATTTCTTCTATCACAAATGAGATAAGTGCTTGGTTTCATGAAGGTCATGAGACAACCATTAATGGGGAGTGGATACATGAAAAACTGATGGAGAATGATAATGGCTTCAAACCTGCTATAAAGGATTTTTTTTTTCGTTTCAATGATGCAAGAGGTTTTTGGTTTCACTACCAAAATGAACCTACGAAGAATGCATGTGAAACTCCTTTTGACCTTGACAGTGTACTTACTCCATATCAAGGATCATGCATTGAGGATGACATAGATCAATGCTAGGGCTAACCAATTAATAATTACACATGTGAATAAGTCAAACATGTACATGTCAATAAGGGAAGTACAAATACTCAAAAACATGTAAGCCTCAAAAAGTATACACATGAATACATAATATACACAAATTAAAACAAAGTATATGCACGAATACAAGGAATATGCATGAAAAAATGTAAGCCACAAAGTATACACTCAAATGCACGTAAGTCACAAACTATACACGCAAGTTGTAAAGTATACACTTGAATACACGTAACTCATATCTATTGAACCATTAATTTAGAATGCAAATATGGACATGCATCGATAAAAGATATTTGTATTAACCAAATAGCCATTTAGGCATACATAAATATGTGTCGATATAAGTATGGAATATATGTACAAAATAGCCATATAGGCTTATGAGAATGCCATCTAGGCATACAATGTCAAATATGTACAAAACTATCATGCAGGCATACAACAACGGACTTTGGAATCAAAATTCATTGCTCTTCATGCCCAAGAAATAAAATCTTTCCCTATCCTTTTTGCTCAGATGGCGATAGGTCTATCACTCATTTTTGCTGCGCTCGTGGAGTGCTCCTGCTACTCCTCCTAGGGTTTAGTTCATGGTAAAGTTTTAACTTTTACAATAAGAAGTAAAGACATGAATATATAGAAATTACATTATTAAAAATGATATATTTGACAAAAAAATCACTTACAACCATCTCACGATCTCTCTTCATGAGGGAAATATCTTCACACCCATGCTCAGGTGTGCTCAAGCCCTGTATAAACCATATAAATAGACAAAAACTACGTGAATCAATAATGGTTTGATTTTTCACTAACTAACATCTATAACAACAAATGTAAATTAAAATTTACTAATTTTCCTCATACCTCTTCTGTCAGAGCCATCGAGTATTGTATAGCAAATGTCACATCAATATCCATTTCCCTCATCACATTCGAAGGTGTATCATCTCGCAACAACTAAAAATAAAACAACAAATTATTCAACGTAATCAGCGATGTGCATGTATAAACTACAAAAATCTATTAAGTACTTGATTGATTAGTTAAGCTCTTTATTCTATTACCTACATGAAGGTTTGAGTGAATCCACTACCACTGGGAAGTGTTCCATCAAAACCTCCAATATTAGTTTGCTCAACATCCAAAATTGCATATTAAATTACCATTCGTAAAACAATGCCATTAATATGCAATAAACTTATAATTGTTTACTAGTTACATACCCTTGCGATAGGTGTACTACAAAAATAGGTTGGTGGGGGGCCGGTGTATCTAGTCTCAACACTATTACTCTACAATTTTATTAAAATGATAAAATAGTTTTAGTTAATCTTGCATTTCAAAATTGAAATTTAATAAATTAAATTCAATGAACACATGCACTAACTTTTACTTGACTATCAATGCCATATGCCTCATGCAAAATGTTAGCTGCCCTCTCCATCTCCATAGCTGCAGATGGATCCTGCGTACCAATCTCCTAAGGGTTGGTGGGGTCATGTGAACAAGTAGCCCCGTAAGATTGACACACATGTGTTCAAAGGCCACCACTAGAAGACTCCCCTGGATGGTGCTATAGAATAGGGCTAGTATGATGGATGACACTCTGGGTCAAAGTTTTGATTTCCTACAATGTCTCTACATCAACACTTTCCTTCACGACAAAAGGCATAACAATGTTCTCATGAGGTGGCCTAGCGAGAGCTCATCTACCTTTCCGCGTAGGATCCGGTTGTGCACTAGGTCTATCCTGAGCTGACCCCCCACCTCTCCCCTAGAAATCTCTCATATCAAAATAATTTGGGATTTTTTTTCAATATGAACTCACTGTATAGTTTCCTAAGGAAATATTGCGGAACCTCACAATTGTTGCACGATGGGTAATCGAAGACCATGCACCACCTATCATAAAACTGTTCCTTTATCTATTGGTGGTGGCATCAATGCATAGGAAACCTCTTCACATTGAGGGTAAGATATTGATTTGTGCGTGGGTTAGTGAATAATGAGCACAAATCACCTTTTTTAATTTTTAAATCTTTCACATCCTTGCATGATAGTTTATTTGCATAATTGTCCCTAGTTGTATGCCTCCTATCTTCCCATCCAGTTATTTGTTTGCTAATTGAATCTACGCTTGTTAAAATATCTTTCAATGAATTTGCTAGGGTCATTCTTTCTGTGGTTGAACCATTTGGATCACTCAAACTATTGATCAAATTCTCAATTTGTTTTTTGTTGTTCTCAATTTCACTCATTAAATTTTGTTGAGTGCCAGGAGGGGGTTGAGTGATTGGTGGAGGAGGTTGATGTTGTGGTTGATTTTGATCTTGAGGATTTTGAGGGTTTGCAGGTTGATTTGCATCTCCTAAAAATTCAAACAAATAAATATCAAATTAAACCTAAAACTAACAAATTCAAAACAAAAACCATAAAATCCTTACCTCTTACAACTCCTCATCGTCGTGGCACCATCATTGTGAAGAAATATAGATTCTTGGTGAAGAAATTATCCTCCTAGAATGTGAGCGTGATATTTTGGGGTTTTTGGCCATGGGTGCAACAAAAAAACCAGTTGAAATAAGAATGAGAAATTTGCATTTGTTTTTTTGCTTTTAATAGTTCATAACACGAGCGCGTTATAATGCGCTTGTGTTATGTCTTTGTAGTTGTAGTCACTAGGACCTTGCCTAGGTTTAACAAAAGACATAATGTGAGCACGTTATAATGCGCTCATGTTATGGTCTTCAACTTATTTTTTTTGAGGGTGTCCATGGAATTGCTACCCATTTCCATGCACCCACCCAGATATTTTGTTTAACATTGTTTGTGTCATTTTCACCATCAACAGGACTGAGTTGAACTTGAACAAAACAAATTATAAATAAGTGGTATACTTTGTCCAAGTTGATTGGCTGGTTGGCCTCATTGATTGCTTGATTTGTGTGCTCCTTTCAATGAAAAATAGTATGAAACTAGATGCAAAATGAAGTGGATGAGATGATGAATGCAATGGTGCAAGTGGGTATTTTGATAGATTCTTGGTGTGGATGCAAAAATGAGCTTAAAAGTTGCAACAATGGTGGATGATTGGATGAGTGCAAGTGCTTGAATGCTTGAGTGTTAAAAGTTGCATCTGTTGAATGTTGAATGTTGTTACAAATGAGGGAAAATTCCTCTAATTTTAGAAGAAAGACCACTAAGAAATGAATGGTCAAGATACAACCACCTTGGAGAAGGTCAAGGGCTAGGGTGAGTTGAGAACTCACAAGCCCTCACATCTTGACATGTGGTGGGTGATCTATAAAGGAGGACATGAGGTGGAGGTACTACCTTGTACCTTGGGATTGGACAAGATCTCCTCATAAAGGAGGTCCTTGTCCCCATGTGGGTGATGACCAAATTAAACAAATTGGAATATTTATTTAATTTGGAGAGGAAAGGGGATAAAGATAAAGTATTTAATTATTTAGATTAAATACCTTAGGAACATTAGGGAAATGGAGGAATATTAATTAAATAAATCATTTAATTAACATCGATGATAAAGGTAAGATATACAAATTAAGGGGATGAATTTGACCTTATGGGAGAGGTCAAATTTGGATGCCTACACATAGTTTATAATGGCCTAGAGTCAAATCGAGCTTAAGTAGTCTATGTGAATAGGATGATTGTCACTCGAAGTACCAAGTGAGATCACTTTGACCAAAGTAGTGTGATTTCCTTTAGCTCCACTGTTGTAGACATGAAAAATACACAAATTAATCCAATACAATTTCACTAACACCGATTCATCTTGAATCATCTCCTTTATTAATCAATTTAATTGAATAATCTTTATTTGATTAAATTCATCATATTTCATCTCTTAATTAAATAAATCAAATTTATTTGATTAATTCATCATTTCCTATTAATTAAATAAATCATTTTATTTAATTAATCTTATACTCCCTCTTTTAATTAAATAATTCACTTTATTTAATTAATCTCTAAAGTCATCTCCTTTAAATTAAATAAATTAATCTTTATTTGATTTAATCTAACACCACCCTCTTTAATTAAAAAAAAAAACTTTATTTAAGTAATTTTAAACCATTATTCATCTCATCTTGATTTATTTAAATCCTAAAATCTAAATCAAATTATCAAATTGGCTAAATTCTATCTAAATTAATCAAATCTCGATTAATCCTTATCCTAATCCATCAAATCATCTACATTTTGCAACTTGCACAAATAAATCAATTTAATTGATTTATAAATCCTTCTATTTTCTTTCAACATGGCATCAATGAGGGAATATTCCTCAAATTAAAAAATCCCTCCAAAAGGGATGAGTGCATCGAACAAGGCATTAAAGGCCTCTTACATGTCCTTTGCATTGAGCCAAGTGGCATTTACTCCATTTATTTCTCCCTCCAACTTGTCATTTCACAAGTTTCAAATTCCACCTAACCATATTTTTTTGCACATTCATCAAAATTTGCTCATTCCTCCTCCAATCACAAGTGGCCTCTTCCTATTGGTTGGTCTTTTTTCCCACATTCATCCCTTTTGCCTCTTTCTCCATCATTATATTCTATTTATAGAAGACTTTCATTTGAATTTTGGATCCACAACTTCATGTAATATTATTATCTTCAAGTTTTGAGCAATTTTCCATTCATACTTATCCATTTGCATCCATTTTCATATTATCATAGCTAGGTTGGGAATAAATTTCATCAAAGATCATCAAAGCTTGCAAGGAATTGGGAAAGGGCTATTTTCCACATGAAAATAGCACCAATTCCCACATGGGATTGAGAGTTTGAGCATTTGACTAAGATTTAGTTTGCGTTCATTTGTGCTCTTCCTTTTATTTCTTGTTCTTCATGTTTCAAATGAATCTTATGGGGAATGTTGATTTAGACTTGTATAATGACTAATTTTGTGTTGTTTGTTAATGATTGTGTATGTCTAGGATCACCATTCACATTTTGGCACTAGAAGGAGGGAAAATCTGAAGAATCTAACAAGTTCTTTTGAAAAATTGTATGGTTTTTTGAAGATTTTTTTTGTCTACAAGAAAATTGCACTGCTGTCTATCAAATTGCATCACTATTAGTCCAACATCACCATATAGAGATGTTGATAAACTCCAAACTACACTGCTGAGTCTTTCACGCCCAAGAAATTTGTATCTCAAACTTCAAACTCTGTCGCTGTCCAAACAACACTACATTTGTGCTCACTAGTTTCTGCGCAGAGCGTCACTATAGTCCCAGCGATGCTATATAGCGTTGTTGACTTTGTGAAATTGCATCGCAATTGTAGAATGTGCCACTGGATTTGGATAAAAGGTAGTTTTCAAATTAATTTCAACATGTGCTTTTTCAGATTAGTTTTGACTTCTAACTAGTTTTTGGCTTCTGTTTCTATAGTATTAACCAATTTTTGTAAGATGGCTTGATAAAAAGTGAATGGAGGAAACAAAGAAAAAGATTTCTATATGGAATCATCATCTCATTATATCATGTTCTTAAACACTTTGGGGAGAAATTATAATCCCTTTTCTAAGGATTTGTCATCTTCATGTTTTTAGGAGTCAATAAATTTTGTTTGGGCTTGAAAAGAACAAAACAAAGGAATTAAAAAGAACCATAGGCAATTTACTATATTTTGTTTTGGACTTAACAATTGAACAAAAAAATCTCACACTTCAAAGTTGATGCTTAAAAAGAATTCATATTTATTTTTGAAGGATTAAAATGAACATGTGCCTTTTGTGTTTTGTAATCTCTTATCGAAAGTAATATCCTTTAAAAATATGTATTCACTTCTCTCACACCTCACATTGATCTTGAGAATCAAAATCCTTTTTTGAGATATTAAGTTGTGTAAGTGATTAACTCCACATTTCAATTTGGGTTCCTAAAATTGAACAAAATCTTGCTAGTGTGAGTGGAGTATATCATGAGTGTTCTCTCTTTATTTTTCAACAAAGATTGATCGAACTTCAGATGTGCTTACTTGATTTTGTTTAATCATTAGAGGTCCTACCCTAGTGGAAAAAAATACTCACCCCAAGGGAACGAACCAACTGATAACACACTAAAGCCAAGTGATTTCCAAATAATATATAAGTGTGGGTACTTGAGGAAAGTTCAAGTATCACGAGGATTGTTCCGACAAGAAGGGAAACAATGGTATCTTGCCATGTGGATGATCCTCCATGAATGGAATGCCTATATTTAAACCATTTTTTTAGAAGGCCCAAATCCCTAAATCTATTTGTTGATGCAAGAATGATCATTCTGAAGTCGTCCCACATTTTTATGGCTCTTGGCAGAGATGATAAGTATGCTATGGGAGTTTCATGGATATTGATGCTTGGCTGAATCACGAAGTGTGTGCCATGGAGGGGAGCTAGTGTGGTTAAGCATCTAATCATCCACTAAGAGTAGGTGTAACTAGATTTATCCAAGTGGGAACTCAACAAATATTGTCTCATTTTATCCTAGGATTGTGCATCACTTTTACATCAAAATACTTTGTTTGGATCTAAAATGATTAAAAACAAACATTCACCAAATCCTCAAAATTTCAAACCCTTTAGGGGGAACAAATACCTTTGAAAAATCCAAGTGCTCTTTCTTTCCCTAGGGATTTCATCCTTAGAGGCTTCTAAGTATTCAGATTCATATCATAATTTGTTCTCACTAAGGTCAAAATTAGGAAACTATTGCCTTGATTTCCTAGGTTCCCACATAATGGACTTCATAGGATGAGAAGAAGTTAGGACATTAGACATATAGTTTGGAAAACCTAATCAAGAATTTTTATTGATAAAAGGAAGTCATTAAAAAATGCTAAGAAACAATTGAACCCCACACATGTGCTCTTCCAGATGATTTCCCAAAAGATCAAAATCCGAAAACCAAAGTCCAAAGGTCTTAGTCAAAAATCTCACAAGAAATTTTTGTCTATGCTTTATGAATTTAGAGAAAAATTGACCTTCAAATTTTACAAACATGCATCAAAGAACAATCCTAATTTGGATGAATTTTATTGCCAACAAATCCAAGTCTCTTTCAAAAGTTTTCATTTCTCACATAGGAAGTACTAATCATGTTCTTTAATACCGAGTTCTTGTAGAAAGGAGTTCTATCTAGGTCTAATCTAGGATAAAATCAACATTCTCATCCATCCCTTAAACATAAATCAAAAACATTCTCACCAACAACTCTTGGAAATATTGAAAAAATCATTCACACTAGACTTTTGAAAAATCCAAATCATTTTGTTTGATTAGGTGTGTGTAGATGAATCCTTCTCCACATATTTGGTCAAAATATCAATCCTTGTGAACAATTCTACCCCTTGATAACATCCAACATCTTGGGGTTTATAAGTTCATTATCTGAAATCCAAAAAAGAAAATCAAACCCAAAATCATCTTGTTTGGCTAGGGGTGTATAGATGAATCCTTGTTTACACACTTAGTCAAATTATCATCTTGTATACAAGTCTACTCTAGGATAGCATCCAACCTCTTAGAGTTTATGAGTTCACTATCCAAACCAAATCTAGTCAAGCC
Organism: Sequoiadendron giganteum; assembly: GCA_007115665.2. Lineage (NCBI taxonomy): Eukaryota > Viridiplantae > Streptophyta > Pinopsida > Cupressales > Cupressaceae > Sequoiadendron > Sequoiadendron giganteum. The sequence goes on from CM021104.1 coordinate 285,294,094, forward strand.
AAAGTCAAGATCAAATCAATCCAAACCAAACCAAACCAAATCAAATCAAAATCTAAAAAGTCCTAAATTCTAGTATCTCCTTCAAGATTTCTCAAAAGTTCAATCATTCACAACATCCATTCTTTCATTTGTCTCATCATCAAATTTGATCCTTAATCATCCTAGATTTTCTCTTTTGTACCTAAATTTAAATCAATCTAAAGAATTAGAGGTTCATCTCACACATTCTTGAAAACTGATCCTTATTTTATGGTGCAAACTAGATTGCAACACAAGAAGAACATGGAAACCAACAAAGAAACATCAATTTTGAGTGATTTGAGCCAAAGAACTGCTGAAATGAATCCCATTGGATAATACAATCCCCTGACCAATTTTCCTCTATCATCACAAAATTCTTAAGAGGAAGGTCAAGTAGAAGACATCACCAATAATGTCTTAGGGATGACACAAGATGAAATCCTTGAAATGGGTCAAAATACCAAAACTCACAGAATTGTCAATACTATGATGAGGCTCAATCCCTCCCAATACATGCTGGAATTGGCAAAAGAAGGGGCTAAACTCCCTTTTGATTTTGATGTAAGCACTATTTTGGAAAGGCCTCTTGGGATCATGGCTCCAATCTCATCCACACCTCCACTTCAAAGCATCACTCAAAGAATCCCAGAAATCACATCATCCATTGCTCCAACTCAACCAATTGTCAACAAGGGAAGATCATTGCTTCATGCACTTCAAACACATCCCCTTGTGAACAATGAAGATTTGGATGTGAACACCATATTGGGTCAATCTATCCCATTGCACCCATATGTTATGCTTGCATTTCATGATCCTACCCATCCATCCTCTTTTCATGCAACACCAACATATCCCATCAACATGCAAAACTCTCTCCCCATGACCTCACAAGGAGAAGGTGGATTATTTGGATTAGGGGAAATCTTTGATCCCTCATCATCATCATCATCATTTCTCCAAGGGAATACACCACCCATTTTTCCACCATTTCCACCTTTTCCATTAACATCCACACCACCCCTTGGGTTAGGCCTTCCCACTTTACCCATCATCAATCAACAAAATTTGAATAACCCTTCGATCACAAATCAAAACATCATACCTAATTCTCCCATCTTGCCATCAATATCACAACAATAGGTGGCAACCATTCAAGAAACCCCAATAATGAACACATCATGTACCACCGCCCAAATATCTCAAAACATGGTCTCCCCAAGACCAATCATATGAATCACATAATGCACCACACAAAACCCAATTATCAATACAATGATACCTCCTGTCACGACAATGAACACTGATCCTAATCCACCACCACCACTACCAAAACCCAACATGAAAAAATCCTTTAGCATCACATTGCAAGAAACTCAATAGGCTACCTATCAAAATGAACTTCAACAAATTCAAAATCAACTAGCTGCATAGCTAGCTTCCCAAAAAGCGCAAGCACAATTAGTGGCACAACAAGCACAATAGGTTGGCCAAGCTCAAGATTTACTACTACAACAAAAAGATGTCCAAGCTGCACAAGCAACTTAAGCCACACATGCTACACAAGCAGCCCAACAAGCATAGGCTCAAGCTCAACAAGTGCAAGCACAAGCTCAATACTAGACACAATTGCAAGCAACTCAACAAAAAGCATATCAACAAGCCCTACAATAGTATCAAGTGAAACAGGAAGCAACCCAATTACTAGCCCAACAAAAAATTTTGTTGGCTCAAAAATATCAAGAAAAACAACAAGCATTGTTGGCACAACAACAACAAGACCAACAACAAGCATTGTTGGCACAATAGAAGATGTAGACATATTAGCAAGCCTTACTCACACAAAAAAGCTTGCAAAAAACTGCTACCAACATAGCTAACACTCCACCCCTTAGTCAAACACCTCAACCACCTTAGAACACATTCACTCCACCTCCTAATCTGCAAGATGATGTGACAACAAAAAATCAAATTTCTCTCGTAGCCAGTGCTTGATCTCCAATAAGGGGAAACGAGGAAGACACAAAGAAATTTGTGCCCTTATCCTTTTGACAGGATCCTGGAAATGGTACCATTCCCTAAGGGGTTAAAAATCCCTAAATTGGAAAAATATCATGGGATAGGAAACCCTAAGGATCACATCAGGGAATTCCAGGTACATTGCATGGAAGTCACATATGACCACATATTTGATGCAACTATTTCCTCAAAGTTTGGCTGGCCCTACCATGGAATGGTTCTCTCGCCTACCTGCTGGAATGAAACAGTTCCAAGAGATCGTAGATGTATTCATACAAAACTACACATTGAACATTGGCATGGATGTTAGTCTAGAGGAACTATCTACACTCAAACATGGTAAGGGGGAATAATTCACTTCCTTCCTACAAAAATTGCAATCCAAGGCCAATAGGAGAAAGTGGGCCATGCCGAAAGAGAAAAAAAACTATACCATGATTTCCAATCTTGAGTAAACCTTGGAATTCCATCTAAAAATGCAGTGCATCACCACTTACAACCAATTGATCCCCAAGGCGCTCAACATTGAATGAGCCCTTATTGCACAAGGGGGGACACCCACATATCCAGAACATCAAGACAACTGCCCTTCCAACAGCTATAATGAAAAACCTCACATGGGTGAAAAACAATACTACCACTAATGATGGTGTGGTTGAAGCCAATGTCATAATCAGTGCTCCAAAATAGAACACCCAAACATATCAAAAACCGCAAAACAACAATCACAACAAAAAATAAACCTATGCGATGTCACAACAACCACCCAATAATCAAATCAACAATCTAAATAATCAAGGGGGACCATGTCTGTGAAACAAATATCTCCCCAAAAGAAAGTTTATAGCCCTTGGGGAATCAGTCGAATCTATCATGAAAAAATTGGTAAAAGAGAATCTGATCAAAATCCCCACTTATGAGAATTATCAAGAGCCCCAAATAAAACCACCATGGTACAATGAAAACTACCTTTGTGATTTTCATAAAATCAAGGGACACACAATAGCTAATTGCATGAAGCTAAAAAATCTAATCCAGGACCTCATCGATGACAAGACTATAAATGTGGAACAACCAGCTGGAAATCAAGACCTTAAGATATATACAAATCCGATGTCGAATCATAAAAAAGGAAAACAAAAGTATGCCAATGTGAATCATGTATACAATCATGTTGTCACATACCTAGATGAATGGGTCACTGTTGTTAACATCAAGGGATCCAAAGCTGATTGTGGAGTCACCACACATGGTGGAAAAGTCACCATTTTCAAGTCATCACAACCACCTAGGGAATCCACCTCAAATCTGAAATCCATAGCTAATGGCTACAATGTCTTGGACTAGCTAGAAAGAGCTCCCACTCAAATTTCTATCATGGATTTACTGAAGATTTCATTCACCCATAGAGAAATCCTTGAGGAAGAATTAGCTTCATCCACCATCTCTACCAATCTTGATACTGAACAATTCCAAGCTATGGTCAGAAACATTACCACTCTAAATCTCCTCACATTTTTTGATCAGGACTTCGCCACTTGACCATCTCACAATCGTGCACTCCACCTTGAGGTCTTGGTTCATAAAAACCAAAAGGGTCTTGGTGGATGGGGGTGTAGTTCTAAACATCTATTCTCTCAATCTCATAAAGAATTTGAGATTCTTTGAGGACTCCATTAAAAAAGGAAAGGGTATCACAATTAGAGCTAATGGAAATCAAGAAAGAGTGTCTCATGGCACTATCTAACTCCTTATTCAAGTAGGACCAACCATCATGGAAACCACCTGCCAGGTTTTTTGACCTTGATTTACCTTATAACATCCTCCTGGGGCATCCATGGATCCATGGGAATCAAGAAATCACATCAACCTTCCATCAGTGTGTCAAGTTTTCATATCAAAATCAAGAGGTCACGATCTACGATGATCCTGAACCCTTTTCTTTCTACAAAAACTTGGAAGAAATATACTATAAAATCCTCCAAGTCCTAAAGAATGATAAAGGCCCTTCAACTCTATATATAGACCCAACTACCATTTCCTCCACTTATAGGAAAAAGACACCCACCATTCCTAATATATTTGAAATCAAGGTCATTATCTAAGATAACGGGCGTGGGGATTATAAAATGAAGAAAAGTGCCTTTGTACTAAGAGAGTTACCTCAATCTCCTAGGTCACATGGACAACCCCAACCAGCTGAAACACCATCCCAAAATTTAAGGGCTAACCCTTCTAGATTCAGATGCTGGGGGGATCTAAGTTGGGAAATAGTAGATGAAAGAGACATATCAAGCTTACTATACCAAGATGAAGGGTCCACACCTAATCTTCCCATGGATGAAAGTAGCAAAGGATTAAAAAGGATGCTTGGTATGGGATATAATAGAAACAAGAAGCTTGGATAGAATGACAATGGTCTTCTAGTGCCTCTCGTTCCTGATATGCGTATGAAAAATATTTTCCTTGGATGTACCCCTTTGAAGGTGACCATACTTGGTAGAGGTTCCTTGATTAAAAAAGTCAAAACTCCCCCTCAACTATTGAAAACCACCCTTCAGTTACCAGTATCTACAAGTATACCCTTAGACAATTTTACCTTTGACATAATTGATGTGTGTAGTAGTAATGAGGATCCCATAACTAAATTTCCTATGATTTTTGAAGATTCCACCCTATTCATGATCAGTACCCTTTCTTTTGATTCAGACCATCAAGCCCATGCAATAAACCTAGTCCATCCCCAACTCATCAATTACGACTAACAAGGACCACCAATTCAAGACACATTCAAAAATGATGAGGTGCTCTCAAAGCTCATTGGATTATGGGATATAGTACCATATGGAGATCAACAAGCTAGGTTTGACATCATACTAGATACATAAGCCTAATACGGGGAAATGATTGAATCCTTCAGTCATAAAAGTGAAAAATTGAGAATAATCTCAAGGTCTTTGAGTGAAAACCACATTGTGGCATTCTTTGACTTGAAAACAGTAAAAATAAAGGATGCATCCAGTGGTGAATACCTCTTTGAGGCATCAGAGGATGAAGGATTAAATCTTCCCCTTAGTGTCATTCATTAGGAAAAGTCAACGGTTTTAGTAGAACAATACAATCCATTTAATCTAGGAACAAAAGAAATACCACACATAACATTCTATGTCGAGTCACTTTTTACAGAAGAACATGAAATCCTAGTTGTGTTCCTAAAAGGAAGAAAGATAAAATTTGCATGGACCTATGTTGACATGCCCAGGCTTGATCCAAAAGTTGTGGTTCATCACCTAGTTGTATATCCCAAAGCAAAGCCAGTAAGACAAAAGTTGAGGAAAATGCATCCCCAAATAGTGTTGTTGCTCACAATGGAATTACAAAAGCTCCTAGATGTAGGGTTCATATGACCAATCGATTATCCAAAGTAGGTCTCAAACCTTGTACCCATTTTAAAGCCCACTGGGGGCATCCACATCTATATGGATTTCCGAAATCTAAATAAAGCATGTCCAAAGGATGAATTTCCAGTTCCAAACATTTATATGATTGTGGATATGATGACAAGTAATGAGAGGCTATCCTTAATGGATGGATTCTTAGGATATAATCAAATCATGATAGCTAAGGAAGACCGACACAAGACAGCTTTCACTTGTCTATGGGGAACATATTTCTGGAATATGATGCCATTCGGGTTGAAGAACATAAGAGTGACCTACCAAAGGGACATGACACTAATCTTTCATGATATGATCCATAAAATGGTGGAAGATTATGTGGATGATAGATTGGCTAAATCAAGGAAATGATATGATCACATATCAACACTAAGCTCCATCTTTGAAAGACTAGAAAAGTACAAGGTCTAACTCAATCCAAAGAAGGTATCTTTGGGGTAAAATCAAGCAAGATCCTAGGGTACATCATATCCACGAGAGGAATTGAGGTAGACCCTGCCAAAGTCAAAGCCATCCTCAAAATGGAGGCACCAAGGACATTGAAACAACTAAGAGGCCTACAAGGAAGACTCCAGTCCATTTACTGATTCATAGCACAACTAGTAAACAAGGAAATCCCATATTCTCATCTGCTCGACAAGGGAGTAGCATACAAATGGGATGAGAAATGTGACCAGACGTTCAGCAAAATCAAGGAGAACTTTCTCATACCATTAGTCCTTATGCCACGAATTCCAGGAAAACCCTTGATCTTATATATATCAACAACAACAACAACCCTTGGTGCTCTCTTACCACAACATGATGAAAATGGGAAGAAAAGAGCTATCTACTACATTAGTAGAACCATGGTGAGACATGAGCTGAACTACACACCTATTGAGAAAGCCTACCTAGTAGTCATGTTTTCAGCACAAAAATTCACACATTACATGCTAGCACATCAGATCAAGCTCATTGCAAAAATAGACCCACTCAAGTACCTACTTTCCAAACAAAATCTCAGAGGACAAACAAAGAAGTGGTTATGATCCTGATGGAGCATGACATTGAGTATGTAGAACACAAGGATATTAAAGGACAAGCAATCATAGATCAAATAGTAGAGGCACCAATATATGTGGAGAATCCACTTATTTTAGAGTTACCTGATGAATCAATCTTCAACCTTAGTGTAGTAGATCACTAGAAAATGTACTTTTATGGATCCTACACACAACACAGGTTAGGAGTGAGAATATTCTTCATCACTTCAAAAGGGATTTGTATACCTAAATCATACAAGCTATCATTCCCATGCACAAACAACATCACAAAATATGAGGCTCTTGTCACAGGACTGAGAATTGCAAGGCAATGGTAGATCATGGCACTTAAGGTCTACAGAGATTCACAACTCGTAATCAACCAAGTAAACAATGAATATCCAACAAAGCATGGAAAGTTGAACCCATACAAGAAGTTGGTGGAAAGACTTAAGGATTCTTTCATTAATATCACATTTGAAAAAATACCAAGGGAAAATTATAGAGCAACAGATGTAATGGATACAATCAGATCACTCCTAGAGATCTCGCACAATGTCCCAAAGAAATAATTCCTCGTAGGGAAACTTCTCATACCAACATTTGAGGTACTATAGTCCAAATTTGTGGGAAAAATCATTGGTCCTTATGATCCTTGGTACCATGATATATACACTTACCTAAGAATAGGAGTCCTCCCTGCCAACATAACACCAAACCTCAAATGAGCCTTTGTCAAAAATTCATCCTGTTTTATCATCCTAGGAGATACGTTATATCATAGAAGCATTGAAGGGACCCTTTTACATTTCCTAAACACTGAGAAATCCTTGATTTCCTTAACCAAGGTACATAACAACATTTGTGGTTTACATTCGAGTGATATGACTTTGACCAAGAAACTGTTGAGGATGGGGTACTATTGGCCTACAATGGAAAGAGAGGCACATGATTATGTCAAAATGTTTTTTCAATGTCAGCAACATGGGGATCTCATCCATGCACCATCTCAGGAGGTCAACCCAATTATGACACCTTGGCCCTTTTCATAGTGGGGGTTCAATCTCATTGGTAAAATCACCCCACCTCATCCAATGGGTATAAATTTATCATCACCACCATAGAGTACTTCACGAAGTGGGTGGGAGCCATTCCCATGACCTTCATTATATGAAAGTAGATATCCAAGTTCATCTTGAACTATCTTATTTTCTGATATGGTGTCCCTCAGGCCATTATCTCAGATAATAGGACACCTTTCAAAAAATTAAGATGTTTGCGACCTATGCCAAAAGTTCAATATCCAACATTGCTTTTCCAATCCATATTATCCCCAAGGAAATGGACAAACATAAGCTACCAATAAAACCATCTTATAAATCCTTAAGAAAATATTCAATGACGCTAGTCGTGACTAGAATTTATAGCTAAATCCAACCTTATGGGCCTATTGAAACAACATCCATACACCAATAGGTGTCACCCCCTTCTCCCTAGTCTATGGATTAGAATCCATACTCCCCATTGAGATCGAGGTCCCTTCTCTGAGAATATCATTGTAAAATCTCATAACAGATGAAGAATACTGGGTGTCATGATCAAATGAGATAGAGCTAGTAGATGAGTGGAATATGTATGCCTTAAATAATTTGAAAGTCTATCAGAACCATCTCAAGTGAAGCTACAACAAGAAGATCAGGAGGTGGATCTTTGAAGTCGGCGAGCTGGTGTTGAAGGAAAATCAGAACAACTTGCCGAATCCAGATAGTAAGGAAATTTTGAGCCCAATTGGTTGGGACCATTCATCATCAAAATGAGCTACAAGTTAGGGGAATATCATTTGTGAATGCCTCTACAGGAACCCATGAACAACTCTCATCTCAAATTTTTTTATGCCTGATCTTTTAAGGATAAAAAAAATACAAAAAAAAATCAAAAAATATAAAAATCCAAAATCATGCGAGTGTGAGTGGAGCATATTGTGAGTGTTCTCTCTTTAGTTCTCAAAAAATATCAATCGGACTATGAATATGCTTGCTCTCTTTTTTTTTTATCTTAGAGGGCCTCCCTTGGTGGGAAAAATTACTCACCCCAAGGGAATGACCCAACCGGTAACACGCTAGATGCCAAGCGACTTCCAACCAGTATATAAGTGTGGATTCTCGAGGAAAGTTTGAGAGTCATAAGGATTATTCTAATGAGAATGGCATAAATGGTCTCTTGCTGCATGGATGGTCCCCCATGAATGAAATTCCCACATTAAAACCCTTGTGTAGAAAGACTAAAAATCCTTTTCTATTTGTTGGTGCAAAAGGTCATGTCCTTTGAAGCCGCCCCATGTAACATGTGGTTTTTTTGTAGAAATGAAAAGTATTCCATGGGAGATTCATGGGTATTGATGCTTGGATGACCCAAGAAGTGAGTGCACTGTAAGGGGGAGCTTGTGTGGTCAAGCATCTAATCATCCACACTAAATATGTGCAGCTGGATTTATCCAAGTGGGAACCCAACAAATATTGTCTGTTCATCCTAGGGTTGTGCATATTATTGGAATCAAAAACACTTTTCTTGGATCCTAAACATTAGAAAAAAAAAAATTCAACATGATGATCATCAAATTTCAAATTCTTTAGGAGAAGCAAATACCCTTGAACAAATTCAAATGCTATTGCTTGCCCTTGGGATTCGTATCCTTAGAGGCTTCTAATTATTTGGACTTAATCATAATTTTCTCTCTATAAGGTCAACCTAGGAAACTATGCCCTTGAATCCTTGATTTCCACATAATAGACATTGTGGGATGAAAATGAATTGAGACACAGACATTTAGTTTGAAACATAATCAAGAAAGTGTTTGTGGTAAAAAAAACCAAATCTAAGCAAGATAATAGACAATTGAACCACACATATGCTTGGCCTCTTTTGGATCATGGTTTTCCATGAAAAAACTGGTCTTTTGGTTTTAAATTCTCTTAGGGAAAATCATGTTCTTCACTACCTTGGTCTTGTAAACAAAGTCCTCTTAGGACCATTTAGGATCAAAATCAAACAATTCATCCATCCAAACATTTATCATCTCCATTTCACAAACAATTTTTGGAACCTTGGAAAAATCACTCATGTTAGGATTTTGGAAAATCAAAATAATCTTATTTGGTTAGATATGTGTGGATGAATCCTCCCTGACATATTTTATCAAATTATCAATCTTTGTGAACAAGTTTACCTCTTGATAAAATCCAACATCTTGAGGTCTAGGCGTTCATTATCCTATTTGACTAGGGTGTCTTGATGAATCCTTCTTTACACCTTTAGTCAAATTATCCTCTTGCGTACAAGTTCACTCTAGGGAAACACAACCTCCTAGAGTTTACAAGTGCATTATCCAAATCAAATCAAATCCCATCTAAATCAAAAAATTGAAAAAATCCCAAAGTATAACATTGATCCAATGTTCTCAAAAGTTCCAGCACCCATGTCACTCACCCCTTCATATTTCATCCCATAATTGGTCCTAAATCCATTAGAGGTCAACAAGGTCAAAACAAAAGAAAACATGGAATATAAACTTGATTCATACATCATGATTAATATAATTCAACCAAACTATCCATGTCTCGCAATGCCAATCATTTATCAGAACTCACATTTATGCAATCCATACATGCATCATTATCTCCTCCAAAACTCAATGATACAAAAGTGAGTTTTCCCAACCTAGATTTTGGAACACCTTTTCCTTTGGTAGATTTAAATCAAAGACAAAGCTTACAAATATATCAACAAAACAATCAAGGAACGAGTCTCCCAAACAACATTATCCCATCCAATCCATACATACCAAATGTGAATATACCAAGTGCAAACTTATCAAACATGAATGTATCAAATCCACACTTGGTGAATTTTGGGATAGATTCATTTGTAAAGGAAACCAATGTTGTTCAAAATCCCAACAGTATATTGTTAAATCCATGTATTGATCTAATTCAAGGTAACCCCATGCAAAATAAAAGTTACCTAAATCCAAGAAATATGTTTCCCAATCACAAAAAACCAATAAATCCAAATCTAAACATGCCAGTTATGCTTGGTCATCAACCAAGTGAATGATATCGAGAATGTCAACGTCAAATCTTGTGAAACAAAATTGCTACACTCAAAAAAATCATTGATCTCCACCTCAAAAAAAATTCACTTTTCCATTGGTTGAACCATATCATCAAAGCATTGAGTTGTCTGCCCAACCAAATCAAGAACAATATATCCAATTTCAAGAGGTTGGATATCAACAACATTACCAACAAACCCAATCACCCCATCTTGAAGGTCCATCATAACTATCAATCAATGAGAACCTTGAAGATGTTTCCATCTCCTCTGATGATCAAATAAACATATATGAAGAGTCACCTTTCAATCATGATCAAAACCCACCAACAATGCCCAACAATGATCCAATTCAAGAAATGTTAACATTATTTGATCTTATGGTTGAAATATTGACAATATCTCCACCATAATTGTTGAAAAAAATGATCAAGATCTATCAATCAATGAGCACCTTTGAAGATGTTTCCATCTCCTCTGACGATCAAATCAACATACATCAAGAGTCACTATTTGGTCATGATCAAAACCCCTCAACAATATCCAACAATGATCTATTTCAAGGAGTGATTTAATCGAGGATCCTTCCACCAATGATCATTTTGAAAATACCTCTACATCATCCAATGAGTTAGAGGAAATATCTCAAGAATTTATTCCAAGGCATGATCAACATCTATCATCAAAGTCTAGAAATGGTCCTTTCCTAGACATATTGACATCCTTTGAAATCATGGTTACAAATATTGAAGAAATAGTCAACTCAACACTTGATCCAAGTCCACTCAAAGATACAGAGGATATTGAGCCACTTCCCATTCCTAATGAAGACATCTAAGAACCCTTTATAAGCAATCCATCCTTTGAAATTGACCTATATCAAGAACTTAATCCAAATAATCTCAAAATAAATTCCAAAATTAATCAAGATCAATAATTTGCATCTCCAAGCTACTACAATGATGTAATGGAAACTCTCCTATCTATAAATGATAATCATATCCACATAGCACATACTTATCCATCTACCCATGGGATGATTTCTTTGGATGGACACGTAGATGGTCTTCATTCAGAACAAGATTCCTTTACTCCTGATATTATTACACAAAAAGAGTAGGCTATTGATTCCTATAGTCAAACTTAGTTGTCAACATCAGGATCAGATATATCCCAAATTCAGACTGAGGACATCATGTATGAAGATATACATTATTATTCACTCAAGAGAATATTTTACACATAATAGGATATTCCAGAGTCAAAAGAGCAAAAAATTGAAATAACGTCATTTGCAGTGGTCATTTATTAGAGAATGCATTTTGAATAAGACATCTCAAAATAAGGAGAATCAAAGAAAAAAGATGCTACTACCACCATACTGGGGGCAACTTCTTCTCAAGAAAACATCAACATAGGGGGCATGAAGAATCCTTATGGTGAAACCAATGCCAATAACACAACCTGCCACGTCATGAATCTTCATCCACCCATCACCCCATCAACGAATTGGGACCAACATGAAAAGAAAGATTTGAATCAAAGCATGAAAAATTTCATCAAAGAAAAAGAAGTAGTGAAGCATGAAGGAAAAATCAAATACAAGTGGATACCAAAAATTACAAAGGAAGATTATCCCTATCAAACTCCATTAGTCAAAGAAACTATGGGGATAAATAAAAAAGGGAAAATTATCCATTAAAGATGTCCACAAAGGAAAAAGTAGGCTTCTCAAGCAGCATACAAAGTATATCGAGTTGTTGGTCCTAATTCCATGCACACTTCTGTATCCTAAACACATAGCACCATCCACGCCTCCACACATGATATCCAATTCTCACATTGACCATGTGTTGGCAATGAACCTTCATCATAAGGATTCAAAAGGCACTCTATCATGATGTGCACACAAAGATGGAGTTAACTTTGGTATCAACAAAGCAGATCAAGAATCTCAAAAGTTGCTTTCAAGTGCATGTATCTTGGCAAAGCAACTTCTTCAAGGAAGATATCAATGAAAAATTATGATAGAAGCATCTACATCGACACCACCAGGTGATTCAACATGAGCTTAAAATCTTTCAGCATAAAATCCAAAAAATCAAAAAATATAAAAATCCAAAAAAATAAAAAAAGGATTGAAAATAGTAAAGAGAAAATTCGTCCTCTAGTGAAAAACACTTCGTTGTCTTTTTGGACAAGTACCATGATGAAAACCTGGCAAAAAAGAATCATGTGTAGAATCGAGCATCTACATGTGCCACTTCGAGTGAAAGAATCTTATCACATCCATAATAAAGCCAACATTCCCTCCATCTTATCCATAATAAATCCATTCATCCATGAACCATTTATCCAACCAATTTCCATCTATCTACCTTATCTTGATCTTGATAAAATTTTGGTGCACACTTTACACTTTCTTATGGAAACATCTTGACATGGGTCATTTTCATTGATCCTATCCTACCCAATGTTATCTGAGCCATGAAGCAAGTTATCCAAATGAGCATCCTCTATTCGAACAATTTATCTTATCTCAAGATAATCCTTGGAATCCTTTGCATGCTTATCATATCCATCCATCCATCCATCTATCCCTGAATCTACCCATGGCCTTCCATACATTGCTAGACACTGGGGGTAGATATTTACATCTTGCTTCGAGAATAAATCTTGATCTATATCCTCCAACTTGTGTGGTGATCTGAACATTAGAGAACACAAAATCAAATTGGTCAAAGCATCTGTGAGCCAAAAATTAGAATCTCAAACCCATGGCATATTTTGATGAGATGTTCCTTATCAAACTTTATCTTTCATCGAACATCAATCCAAATGATCAATATCAGTCGCATCTAATTTACATGTCACTATCACATCAAATCATTCAAACAATTCTTTTCCAAATCAAGCTTCAAAATTCTGATCAATCAAATCCAATCAATCCATCATCATCTTGGGACATCCATCCTAATCCTCATGTTTCTTAAAACTATCCTTGCATTGTTGTGTATCCTCAATAATGTTATCATCACCAATCTTGAAATCCTTGTGTTTCTTAACACTATCCTTGCATTGTTGTGTATCCTCAACAATGTTATCATCATCAATCTGATAAATCAAACTTAGCTTGGTTTTCAACAAAATCCCAAAATAGCGCACTAATATCATATCCATATCCAAATAATCAAAATCATGCGAAAATCCAAAAAAAACATTCAAAACATCTCAAAATCCAAAAACATCTCAAAAAGTCAGAAAACATCAAAACATGGTATCCTAACTATGTCATCTCTAAGCTTAAATGTGGGCAAGGCTAACCTTTGATTGGTCCCCGAGACACAAAATCCAAAAAATTTGAAAAATCTCAAAATCCCAAAAATAGCCTCAAAATATTTCAAAACACCAAAAACATCCAAATATTTGAAAAAACCAAAAATAGTGCATCCATCTCATCTCACTCTCACCCACAATAACCATCACTCATAATAAGTCATTGTTGCTTTCATCCTTTGGTAAAACAATTGGAAGCAAGTCTAACAGGTTCAAAAGTGAACACTCAATCGTCAAAGTCTCAAGTCTAGATCAGTAAGTCAACAAGTTAATCAACTCCGAGTATCAATAGCTTATCATTCAGTCAATATTATCATCATCTGATAACAAGATGTCCTAGGTTGCATCCTTCCTACAATGGACATCAACATCAGGTATCACCGTAGCTTAGTGTTGGCTAGCAATATGAAGAACATTAACTTGTTTGTTTACTTTATCTTGGTCTTTTTTGACTTATCTTATTTCTTGCTCATTCCCTGGACCTCTCGATGATGCCTAATCAAAAGATTTAGAGAGAAAGGAATGGGGAAATGATCATTATCTTTTTATCTGTTGTGCTTGTTGGATATTCTTGTAAAATATCTTGGTTATGCATGTTTTGTTTGGTTTGTATGGAAGTTGTTTTAGCTGTCTTGTTAACAACATAGGAAGGCTTTCTTTTCTATGTTTTGGCCTGAGATGTTTAGAATACATGAACTACATCATGAATAAGTTTTTGCACGTCAAGTGTGAACAAGAATACTCCCATTTGATTGTTGAGTCAAATTCCATCACACTAGGTGCAACACCATCCTAGTTCTTTATACCTTGATGCATCACACCTATGTGTATTATCAAACATAAAGTAACTGGCCCTTTTAAAATCCCAACTCCTGATCATCATCATCATCATCCTCATCTCTAATAAATTAGGCTTGTTGGATCCTCTTCTCATCATTATTTTCTTCTTATTCTCCTATCTATCCAAAATTGGCGTGTTGTATCAAAATATACACGAGGCTACCCATGGCCAATGACTGTCTATATATCATCAAAATTGTCTATGTCAAATATCTGAGCTTTGTAAAGAATTATCTTTCATCCTTTGATCAATAGAACCACTCCTCTCACATTTTATCACGATCTCGATCAGAAAATCGTACATTTCCGCTTGATCTCTCGAGGGGGCAGTATACTAGCATAATTCTTCTTGTTGGGGCAGCAGTGGGGCATCTGAAAAGTTGATTTTTTTTTTAATTTTGATCTTGAAAGCTTTTTCTTTGAACCAACGCAACAAGTGCATTGCTTCAAAGAGGGGCAAAATGTAGACATGGAAAATATACCGACACACTTGATCCTGATCACTAAAATCATTTCATCTTGAATCATCTTCTCAGCTTGTCATCACCTCTCACCCTTGATTGAATAAATAATCTTTTTATTTGATTAAATAATTCTCTCTTATTAATTAAATTAGTCAATCTGGTTTAATTAACCCTATGTCTCTATTTAATCAAATAATTCATTTTATTTAATTAAATCTCTAAGGCCATTCTATGAAATTAAATCAATCTTTATTTAATTTAATCTAAAATCATCTCCATTTAATTAAATAAATCAAAATATTTATTTAATTAACTCTAAATCCATTATTCATCTCATTTTGACTTATTTAAATCCTAAAATCTAAGTCAAATTGTCAAATCAACTAATCTTCATCTAAATTAATCAAATCATGATTAAATCTAATCCTAATCACTCCAATCCTTTAGATTTTTCAACTTGCACAATAAATCAATTTATTTGATTTATTAACTCACCAATTTCTATTGAAAAGGGCATCTTTTGTGGAATATTCCTCAAATTTGAAAATCCCTCCAAGTGGATTTGTCCTTCCAACAAAGCATTCACTGTCCTCTTACATGTCCTTGTTCATTGAGCCAAGTGGCATTTAAGTCATTTTCTTTCCTTCTTCAACAAGTCATTTCACAAATTTGAAAATCCACCTAATGACATTTATTGGCGCATTCATCAAAATGTGCACAAACTTCCTCCATTCACATGTTGACAAATTGCACTTGGTCATTGGATGTTGAATGATCCCATATTCATCCATTTTTCCTCTTATTCTCTCAATCTCATCTATAAATAAGAGGTTTTCTTTCTCGTTCTTGATCCACAAATTGAGAGAAAAGTTATTATCTTCATATTTAGAGCAATTTCATTCATCTTTATGAGCATTTTCCAAAATCATAGCTAGGTTATTGCTGTTTTTGTCAAGCAATTTTTCTTCACCATCAAGTGGATCAATCTTAATCAAGTTTAGAAAGGAGTTGGGAAAGGGCCAATTTCTACACATAATTGGCACCAATTCCCCCATGGGATTGAGGATTTTCATGCTTAATTAGGATTTCATTTACTTTCCATATTTTGTTCTTTATTTTCCTATTTTTGAGCATTGCCAATGAATTTCATGGGGAATCCTTGTTCTTACTTTCATATGAATCTAATTGTGTTTTTTTTTTCTCATGTTTGTGCAGGTCTAGGATTGGGGTTCACAAAAAATAGTAAAGATAAAAAAATTGTCCTCTAGTGAAAACCACTTTGATGGTGTCTTGGGCAAGTACCTTGGTGAAAACTTGGAAAACATGCACCTTGCATAAATAAAGAACTCTCCATCCACCAATATCTTCATGGATTATTCTACATGCTTGTCATCATCCATCACACTCCATCCATCCATCCATTTGTGTCTGCATCATGACTTGGTTCTATGTTTGTATCATGTTCCACCCTAGTACTACTTGGCACATTCCTAAGGTCAGTTTGTCCTACCTATATCAGAGTAGTCTATCACATCACACCGGGGGCATGTTCTTTTACCTACATCAGATTAGATTCATGTATATCCTTGAATTTTTCCTTAAAATAAAAAAATCTAAAAACAATCATTAAATCCTTCAAAAAATCCAAACATTCGTAAAACATCACAAAAAATCCAAAACATGTCAAAAATCCAAAAAATAAAAAATGGAGTCACCTTGTCAAACTACGTCATCTCTAAGCTTGAACATAGGCAGGGTTGATCTTTGATCATCCCACGAGACACCCTAGGTTATTCCTTTAAGACTCCATCACAATAAACTGGCAATCCATTTGTTCATATCTCATCAATAAATCAAGTTTCTGTTAGTCAAACTACGTGGTCTTTGTGTGTATAACATAGGAAAGGCTTATCCATTGACTAGCTCCTGAGACCCCTAGGATAGGTCTTTAGGTTAGGTTCTTGATCAAAATCTCAGAAAAACCAAAAAAATTGGAAAACTCAAAAATCAACACATTTGTAAAACATCTCAAAAATACCAAAAACAACCTCAAAACATTCAAAAAATACCAAAAACATCCAAATATTTGAAAAATCCATCCATTCCATCTCGCTTTCACCCACAATAATCATCACTCATAATAAATCATTATCAACCTCAACCTTTGGTAAAGCACTCAGAAGCAAGCCTCATAGGTTCAAAAGTGAAAACCCAATTGTCAAAGTCTCAAGTCTAGGTTAGTAAATAAGCATGTTAGTCAACTCAGAGTATCAATAGCTTATCATCCAATCAATCCCAAATCATCTGATAACATCATATCCTATGATGCATCCTTCCTACAATGGACATCAACATCAGACATCACCGTAGTTTAGTCTTGGCTAGCGGTATGAAAACATTAGCTTGTTTGTTTACTTTATCTTTATATTTTTGACTTATCTTATTTTGTGTGCATTTCAATGACCTCTCGATGATGTCCAAACAAAATAATTTAGAGATAAAGAAATGCATCAAAAATTATTATCTTTTTACCTGTTGTGCTTGTTGGATATTCTTGTAATATAACCTAGTCATGCATAATTTGTTTCGGTGTAGGGAGGATGTTTTAGATGTATTTTTGACCACATGGGAAGGCTTTCCTTTCCATGTTTTGGTCTGAGATGTTTGGAATATATGAACTATATTTTAGATAATGTTTTGTATGCTATGTGTGAACATGAGTACTGCTACCTGATTGTCAATTCAAAGTCCATCACGCTAAGTACAATGCCATCCTGGTTCTTTATACCTTGATGCATCGTACCTATGTTTATTATCAAACATAAGGTAAATGGTAATTTAAAAATCCTAATTCCTGATAAGAAAATAATCATCATCATCATCATTAATAATGTAGGTATTGCATCCTCTTTTCATTTTCTTCTATCTTCTCTCCATACTAACATGGTACCATGACAATTAATCAAAAACATCACTAAATGAATCCACCCTACATCCACAAATCATCAACATAATGCATATCATATCATATCATATAGGAAACATAAATGCACTACATTTCATCATTAATATAGATTGATTATTCTAAACATCTCATAAACATCATAAATTTGCGTTCATTTTATAAAGGTATTATCACATATGTATTATTAAATCATCCATTGGATAAAAATGTATACATCATCATCACACATCATAAATCATTACATATTCATGTCATATGCATATCACATCATAATAATCTTGTTACATATCATAATCATTTCCATTTCATTTCCATTTCATGTCATAACATTCACATCCATGAATCATGGAAAAACAAGAATCATCACATAGGCATATCATATCACATAGTATAAAGCATAATCATCTCACATAATTATCATTTCATGATCATTTGAATTACATATCACATCATCTTAAATAATTACATTCATATCATTCAATTTGTACCATTATAATCATAACATAACATAACCATTGCATATCATAGGTCATCTGATATCATACATCATCATAATGATTTCACATCAAAAAAATTGCATTTTCATATCATATAGGTCTATTAAGCATCTCATAAACATACATCTACATCATCACATTTTCATCGAATGCATAAGAAAATATACAAAAAATAAATGCATGCATAACCATGAGAATCAATAAAACATCTGCATATCACGAGTCATAACATTGCATATAGGAAATTAAATACATCCATCCATAATGCATAAATAAAATAGGACACATCTCATAAATGAATCAAACCATATCATATATATATCATCAAAAATGTAACTGTCATGGTACAAATATCAAGATCAAATTTGTGTATAAATCAAGTATACAATGCCCACAAGGCTATCAAAAATGGAGCCCATGGATCAAAAATAATATGTGTTAATAAAAAAGGTATCATGGTTGCCCGCCCTGCTGGCTGCTCCCCTCCGCCACCTGTCTCTTGGTGTGATCCTTAGCCTACCTCATGCTTGTCTTCTATGAGTAATCTAGAACTTGAGACCCTCATGGTATGACCTGTCAATAGTGTAGCATATAATACTCTGCCTCGAGGACAACCTCACAGTAGATCCGCACCAAGACTATCCTACCCTAAGAAGCGGAGGCCATACTCTCTAGCTGTCGTCTCCTACCTATCTCCTAGTCTCGATCAGACCTAGCCTGGTCCCTCTTGCTAGTCAGTGCTTGTACCTATTCCTATAAACCATGGACCTATGCTGCTTGCAACTATTGTATCAAGGCATCTCTCTAATCTGGCTGATGTGGTGGTGGTGGTGGGGGTTGCTGCTAGTGGTTCCTGAGGACCTCTCTCTCCCCATCCCTATCTAAGGGCTGCCTATCCCCATCCCTCTGTTGATCTCCTCGCACTTCTACCCTCTGATCTAGAGGTGGACCATCTCCTCCTCTACCTCCATCCCCATCTCCATCTCCTCTGCCTCCCTACCCCCGCCCTCACCCTATTCATCTGGCTCTAGGCCTTCATTGTAGGGGTGATGCTCTTGGATCTATAAATCTAATAGGTGGTCTAAACCATGCATTATATGCTGCTATAAATCTTGCATATGCCTATCCCTAATCATAAGGCCATGGCCTGGCCACCAATTGTCTAAAAGAAGTCATTGTCTCCTCGTCCAAAATTGGCTTGCCCCATATAGTCTCCCTCATAGTACAGTAAAATATGGCCACGTATTGGTCATTGAGATGGTCTTGCATCTCTCCAAAATAATGAGCCACTCAATCTAGAAGGTACCTCTCTATCATGGTATGCTCTTGGCCCTGCATAAGCTTATCCTACCTCATAAAAAAGAGCTATTGTACATCATTGTACCATGCAGGCATACCGAGCCATGACCTCCATGTAAAAACTATCATCTCATTGATCACCCTCCTCTAATGAGGGATCCCTCGTACCCTTGTGTGTGTAAAATTAAGAGCCCCTCTATATTGCGAGACTATAGGATCATCTGGCTCCATGGCAACTAGTGTAGGGTGGAGCACTATAATGTGCTCCTAGGCCCAGATGTGTAACAGTGTAACCTTGGTCCCAATGTCTCTGTTGTCTAAGTATAAAATCTCATGTAAATCATGATAAACGGATGCCAACATCACTGGCCCCCATGCAAAGCACTCTCTTTATCAGAGCATCCACTCCTAGGCAAGACCCCATCCTAGACTGAAATATCAGCTGCACCAATCTGACACCACAAGGCTTGAAATGATGGCATCAACAATCAATCTAAAAGTGGGAACTATGCCCCTATATCACTCAAGATTAATCTAATCCTCAACAAATATAATCTCATCAACCTACATAATCTCAAAGCAGGCATCTCTCTCGACATCCACATCATAGATCACCTACTCTCCATAAATCAATAGTGGAAGGATGCACCAAACATCCTCCAAAGTGACAGTTGCCTCACCTATGGGCAAGTGAAATGAGGATGTCTCATTGTGCCATCAGTTTGCCAATGTTTTCATCATGCCCATGTGTGTTCGGATAGGAGTTGTATAGGCAACATACCACAGTCCTATCACCCCAAGGTGCTCTTGGAGTAGCTCATGTAAACCAACTAATCTGCTTAGAAACAAGGACCTGTGCTCTTGTGAATGAAGATTCCATAGGTCCTCCTACACAAGTAAAGCCACAGTGTGAAGTTTCATAAAAAATTAAGGTCTTGTTTTAGGTTTTTGCAACTGAAACAACAAGTGTTGTGCTATTTACAATTGCATCATTGTTTGGAAGTTCCAAACTGCACCGTTGGGACCCCTTAAACTCCAAGCTACATTGTCATGTCACAATTTGATCGTGGACCAATTTAGCTCCTAAACCTAAACTCCTAACTATACCGATGTGGTGCAATTTGCAAAGGTGGCAAACTTTGACTCCTAAACCCTAATTTCTAAACTAAGCTATGGCAGCAAAAAACTTGATAGTGACACACTTTAAGGCATCGTGGCATCAATTATGCACTTTCAGTGGTGCTAAAAAATGCCGCTTGACTCTGTTTGACCTTTGACCCTCATTAATGCACACAAAAATCAAAATGAAAAGTTAGGAAAGGGTCACATACCGTTGGACCTATGCCTGGTAGCCGCTGGTGTAATTGCACTCGATCTAAAATGTGACGTAGAAGCACTCATTGTGCCATCTCAAACAATGCTCATAGTTCAAAATGCAAAATCTCTTAAAGGGCTAAGTGTGCAAATGAATTGGAAGTGGCCCATCGAGGCCTATTTAAGCTTGAAAGTTAGGGTTTTTTGACCCTGTTTAGCTATCCAACTAGGGTTTTGGACCTTTGATCCCATTTTTGCTCGATCAAGGGTCGTTTTACATTGTTTTCTCGCATTTTGGCACGTTTTTGGAATTCTGGACCCTTTCTAGACCCATCAAACAACTTGTCCTCTTTTTTTGTGAGATCACCCAAAAAATCCAAATTTCGTCCAATCTCTTAAGGGGGTAGTATACCAACACAATCCTTCTTGTTGGGGCAGCAGTGGGGCATTTGAAAAAAAATAAATTGAGTTTTGATCTTGGAAGTTTATTCTTTGAACCAATGCAATGGGTACATTGCTTCAAAGAGGGGCAAAATGCAGACATGGAAAATATACAGATTAATCCTATACACCCGATCCTAATTTCACTAACACTGGTTTGTCCCGAATCATCTCCTTTACTAATTAATTTAATTGAATAATCTTTATTCGATTAAATTCATAATATTTCATCTCTTAATTAAACAAGTCAAATTTATATGATTAAGTCGTCATCTCCTATTAATTAAATAAATCATTTTATTTAATTAATCTTATAGTCCCTCTTTTAATTAAAATTCACTTTATTTAATTAATCTCTAAAGTCATCTCCTTTAAATTAAATAAATTAATGTTTATTGATTTAATCTAACACCACCCTCTTTAATTAAAAAAAGCAAACTTTATTTAGTTAAGTCTAAACCATTATTCATCTCATTTTGATTTATTTAAATCCTAAAATCTAAATCAAATTATCAAATCAACTAGAGTCTATCTAAATTAATCAAATCCTGATTAATCCTAATCCTAATCCATCAAATAATCTAGATTTTGCAACATGCACAAATAAATCAATTTAATTGATTTATAAATTATTCTATTTTCTCTCAACATGGCATCAATGAAGGAATATTCCTCAAATTCAAAAATCCCTCCAAAAGGGATGAGTACATCCAACAAGGAATTAAAGGCCTCTTACATGTCCTTTGTATTGAGCCAAGTGGCATTTACTCCATTTCTTTCTCCCTCCAACTTCTCATTTCACAAGTTTCAAATTCCACCTAACCATATTTATGTGCGCATTCATCAAAATGTGCTCATTCCTCCTCCAATCACATATTGACAAGTGGCCTCTTCCTACTAGTTGGTCTTTTGTCCCACATTCATCCCTTTTGCCTCTTTATCCACCATTCTCTTCTATTTATAGAAGACTCATTTAAATTTTGGATCCACAACTTCATGCAATATTATTATATTCAAGTTTTGAGCAATTTTCCATTCATACTTATCCACTTGTATCCATTTTCATATTATCATAGCTAGGTTGGGAAGAAATTTCATCAAAGATCATCAAAGATTGGAAGGAATTGGAAAAGGGCTATTTTACACATCAAAATAGCACCAATTCCCCCATGGGATTGAGAGTTTGAGCATTTGAATAAGATTTAGTTTGCTTTCATTTGTGTTCTTCCTTTTATTTCTTATTCTTCATGTTTCAAATGAATCTTATGAGGAATATTGATTTAGACTTGTATAATGACTAATTTTGTGTTGTTTGTTCATGATTGTGCAAGTCTAGGATCACCATTCACAACTGTTAATTCATTGTGATCCATTTATGAATGCTAGATTAGGATTGTAGGGTTTACAAGTTCTAGTCATGTAGGACATAACACTAAGCTCATAATGGTTTTCGTTATGAGGTTACTCCACCAATCTCTTCACCGAAGGTTAGTGCCATGTATCAAATGATAGATGTGCATGGGACCACATATGAGTCTTTGGTTGGTAGAAAATAACTTGAGTGATGCTTCTCCTTGTCAATAGTCGACTAGAACCAAGATTCGAAAGGAGATTCTGGACCATATATATATATTGCTTTGAAGCTCAGTTGAGCTATGTATATACTTTGTACACAATCTTTGGAATATTGTATTATGTGAAATATTATTTTACAAATGAAATCAATGAAGAATATTGTTATAAAATCTATGTTTATTTGTTCTCTATTATGAATTTCTTTTTTTATGGCAATGGCTAAGCTACATAGTTTATTTACTTGAAAGTGAAAACTTAAGAAATTTTACTTGAGTGAATGATTGACATGTTACCTGTGGTATCGAAGCTACCGAGTTTAGCTCTGGAACCTATGAGCTCATCATAATTTCCATCGAACGTTATCTAATGTATGAAAATTCTTTTTCCAAGATGGTGCATCTCAGGTTAACTACAAGAAAGTCCATAATTGGGAATGATCACTACCTAAAACCAAAGAAGGAAAGAGATGCCATTGTTCATAGGATTGAGGGTACCAACTATTACAATGAATTTTGGTTAAGTGACACTGAAACTTTTAGCCATGCTCTTTCTTAGATTAGTGATGTAAAGAGAAATATGAAAGAGGAGGCCAATTACAACTATCTACCTCCAATCTCACTAGCGAAGTCTGATTCCTTATCACTTTCCAGGGATATGCCCTTAGAAAGAAGCGTTAGCCCTTCATTCATATTTAGAGATCCTAGAGTCCTTCATATATCAAAAGTGATTGTAATTTTCTTGAGTAATGAATCAGAGGGTTATGTCCCCGACAAATATGTATCATATGACAAATTCGAAGGATACTATCCATTTTGGGATAGATATGAGAAAATGAGAGATGAAAAAAATATGGATATGAACAAATGAGAGATGAATAAAAATTAGAAGGGTATATCCCATTGAGTTATATGTCAAAGAGTGAATCTAAGGGATACTCTACACTTGAATATTTGAATAGTCACTCTATGCAATCTAAAGGATATTGAGATCCTTGCAAATAATAAAATCATGTGTTTATAAAAAATTCTATCTTATGTGAAATTTATTTATGTGTGAATGAATTCTCATTTAAATTTTTTCTAGAAGATAATAAGAACATGATTGAATCTAATATGGATGAAACTTTAGTTATAATCCATTTATTTGAAAGATGGTGAGAATAAGGACCTATCTTAGAGGAAGTCAAGAAGTCAGGCAAGGTTCAATGGGTATTGAAGCTAGATTGGATCAAATCCTAGCAAGGCTCGGAAACCTAGAGCAATAAGTAAGGGTAAAGGATAGAATAGAGTAGGAAGTCCCAAATAATGAGGATTAGGGAGAAAATTATTCTCATGAACATGATCATACAAATGATCATGATAAAGATAAATCACCTTCTTTTTTTGAGGAAACTAATACAAAGCACATGGATTTTGAACTTTCTAGGGATATGAAGAAAATAACCCCACCCAAGTTTGAAGGTATCACTAGCGAGATGAAGCTGAGGCATGGTTGGTCTAGATGGAGAAATATTTCTAGATTCAAAATTATTCTAAGGTCACAAAATTAGCATGGGGATCTTACCAATTAGCAGGAGAAGCCTCTAACTAGTGGATGAACAAGAAAATGGAACTCGATCTTAGCTCTCTTAAACTTAAATTTTTGAGAAAAGATAGTTACCTCAACTCCATTTTGACCAAAAACTCATAGATATTTAGAATCTAAGATAAGGTGAGATGTTAGTTAATGATTATTGGGAAAAGTTTACCCATTTTCTATGTTATGTTCCAATGTACTAGAAGGATGAACATTTCCACATAAAGAAATTCATCATGGGGCTTAATAGCTAGATTGGAGGAGAGGTAGATGTTCACATTCAAGAAACTATGGATATAGTGTATGAGAAAGTTGTTGAGAAATAGAAGAAGCTCAAAGCTATATCCATCTACCAAGAAAATAGAAATCATAAGAAGATTGCAGGAGCTCAAGTCAAACCAACTCCAAAGAAGTTTTAAGTTGTACAAGATTTATAAAAAAAGGAAAAAAGGACCCCAAAATAGTGGAAAATAATCAAGAAGGGAGCACAAGAGGAATAGTTCCAAGGGTGGGAATACTAATAATGCTAGTGGAAATGCTAATAAATTTGGAGAACCCACAAGGAAGAAGGGGCCGACTACTGGATGCTTCACATGTGGGGGAGAACACTATGCTATACATTGTCCCAATAAATCTTCTGGGTCATGATCTTATAGTAACCCACTTACTACCTAGCAAGTGGCATTCCAACAAAATATTCATGCTGCCTTGGATGATTTCCAAGTAGATTATCAAGTTACTTCAATAAAGACTCTAGGTATTTTATTTGTTTTACCCATTTTCATACTTATAGATTCTGGAGCAACTGGATTTTTTTATTTCAACTAGAGTTTCAAATAAAATATCTAGGAAAAATAGTTATATGACAAAGTCTTGGGTTGTGGAATATGAAAACTAGACAAGAGAAATAGTGGAACAATGTTTTTTTCAAAGCTAGGATTGAGCTACCTTGTTTTGTCTATGGAGGTGAACCTATATGTCGCACCCTTAAGATCATATGGTGTTATCCTAGGTATAAACTAGATTTGGAAACATAGAGCCAAGGTAGAATACCATGCCAAAATAGTAGAATTCTTAGATATTTTGGTAAACAAGTGATGCTACAAGGGATACCTAGGGAGGTCAGGTTATGTGAAATCTCTGCAATACAATTGCTTAGGGCTAAGAAGAAAGGATACAAGTTCTTTATAGTCAAGATGGAAAATCTTGAAGATTATAAGGGATCTAATTCTCAGGAGGATCTTGATAACTTTGTACCACAAAACTTCCAAGAGATGGAAGAAGGTGAAATGGTGGAAATTGGAGTGATAGACATGGAAAGATATCCTATACTACATAAGTTTTCAGATGTGTTTCTAGAGGAATTACATGGACTACCACTGAAAAAGGATATTTGACTTCTCAATTGATATAGTACCAAGATTTGAACCTATTTCCAAAGTGCCTTACAAAATGAAAACAACTAAGTCAATGGAGCTTAAGGCATAGTTGGATGAATTATTTCCTAAGGGATTGATCAGACCAAGTGTATCACCTTGGGGAGCACTAGTATTCTTTGTGAAAAAGAAGGATGGTACTTTGCATTTTTGCATCAATTTTCATATGCTTAACAAAGCTATGGTAAATAACAAGTATCCATTACCACACATTGATGATGTATTTGATCAAATGAATGGAGATGTTGTATTTTCCAATATTGATATGTGATTTGGATACTACCAGTTGAGAATTAAAGATGAGGACATCTTTAAGATTGTATTCAGAACCAAATATGAGAATATGAGTTTACAATTCTACCCTTTGGTCTAACTAATGCACCTGCAACATTTATGAACCTTATGAACAACGTATTTAGGGATTTCTTAGATAAGTTTGTCTTTAATTTCTTAGATAATATTATGATTTATTCAAGGAATGAGGATAATCATTGTAGGCATTTAGAGATAGTTCTAAAATGATTGAGAGAACATAAGTTGTATGGGAAACTCTCTAAGTGTACCTTATTTAAGAAAATAGTACATTATCTTGGACATGTGATCTCAGAAGATGGTATCTTAGTTGATCCAACTAAGATCAAGGTAGTGCTAGAATGGCCAGTGCCCAAAAATGTCTGAGGTAAGAAGTTTTACAGGTAATATTATAAAAACTTTATTCAAAAATTCTCCAATATATCCTTTCCAATTACTTCTTTATAGAAGGAAGGGAAGAAGTTTGAGTGGACATAAAAATTCCAAGTAGCATTTGATAAACTTAAAGAGAAATTAACTACTACCCCAACCTTGAAAGTACCAGATACTAATGGAGACTTCACTATTATCAGAGATGCATCAAGAGAAAGCTTGGGTGGTGTTTTAATGTAGGAAGGGCAAGTAATTGCTTATGATTCAAGGAAGATGAAACCCTATGCAAAAAATTATGCATCACATGATTTAGAGTTAGCAGTAGTTGTTAACGCATTGCAGATGTGGAGGCATTACTTAGTGGGAAAGCCTTTTGAGATGAAAACTGATCATCATGGGTTGAAATATCTATTTACTCAACCTAATATGAATGCAAGATAAAGAAGATGGTTAGAGTTAATATCTTATTATGAATTCAATATCAGCCACATCAAGGGAAAATAAAATCATGTTGTCGATGCCTTAAGTGGAAGACATCATATTGCTTCAATAGTGACAATCTAAACTGACTTTAAAGGCCAAGTATTGAAGGAATGAAAAGAGGATGAGTACTATATATAAGTTAATAAAACACTCACAAACAATCTACAAGATGCTATGTATGAAGGATTTATTTTTGAACCCAATGGATTACTTAGGTATAAGGGGAGAATGTATGTACCTAACTCAGAAGAGTTAAGAAATATGGTATAGAAAGAAGTTTATGAAGAACCATACTTTGGACACTCTGGTGTGGAAAAAATGTTGGCTGATGTAAAGCCATTATATTTTTGGAAAGGGATGAAAGGAGATACTACTAGATTTTTGGCTAGGTGCCTTGAATGCCAAAGGGAAAAAGCTGAACATCATCATCTTGTAGGCTTTCTATACCCACATGATATTCTGGAGAGTAAGTGGCAAGTCATAAGTATGGACTTTGTGCAAGGATTGACTATATCAAGGAATAAGAACAATTCCATTCTTGTGGTTGTGGATAATCATTCTAAGGTAACACATTTCATATCTGAGAATCTAATTGATGGAGCTCATGTCATATCATGAAAATTTGTTCAAGTAGTGTTTAGATTGCATGGAATTCTTGAGAAGATTATCTTAGATAGGGATGCATGAGTCACGTCAAGGTTTTGGAAAACCTTATTTTCCACAATTGGGACTCAACTAAATATAAGTTTAGCCTATCATCTACAAATGGATAGACAAACCAAAAGGGTGAATCAAGTACTTGAATACCTACTTAGAATGTATTGCATGGATTAGAAATACAAGTGGGAAGATTACTTGCCTTTAGTATAATTTTCTTATAACAACTCCTACAATTCCACAATAAAGATGAATCCTTTCAAAGCATTATATGGTCGAAAGTGTCAAAACCCTATAATTTGGAATAAAATTTAGGAGGGTGTGTCTTGTGCCAAAGATGTTGGATGAAATGGAAGAAAAATTGAGGATTTTTAAGAAAAGATTAGATGAAGCTAATGATAAGCATAAAAGATATGCAGATGCAAAGTGAGTGCCCCAAAATTTTGCAGTAGGTGATGTTGGTTGTTTTTTAAGAACCAAGTTGATCTTCATAATTACCTATGGAATTTCAAATTCCAATCCTTAAAAAATCAAAGGGATTAACCATGAATGAGTGAAAGAAGCAATGCTTTCCTCCTGCACTTTAGGCTCTATGAAACTCGAGAGGGTGATCCAAAAATGTATTTAAAGACCTCTGCACCAAATATCCAAATACATTGTAAATAATAGATAAATTCTCATAAAATATATAAAAAATGGAATGCATCTATAGAGAAAGGGGATTCGATACTCACAAGTTCTCTTCAATGAGAGACCCTCATGGGGCGAACTACCCTAAACTACCTCAAAGGACAATGATGAAGGTTTTAGAACTAAAAAGAGTAGGTCACAGAGATCCCCTAGACAAATTGTCAAGATCTCGGCCAAAGGATGACAGCGTAGGATTCAGATGATAGCGCGACACACTGGCATCTTCAAGGCATGTTGGTGTCTCGTACGGACCAAAGAGTGATTTTATCACAAAGAACAACAAAGTGACTACCCACAATCTGATTATTGAGAAATTCTAGAAAGTGATAAAGAAAAAAAATGTAAAAGAACTAAAATAGAGTGAAGTAGAAGTGATAAAGATAAGGAGAAGAAAGGAAAGGAAATGCCTACAAAAATGTGAGTGATGAATCCTCCAGCTCGTGAAAGTCTCCAATACTTGCACACAAGAAAGAGAGAGAATGTTGCGGCTATATACGGGCTTTCCTCAGTCAAACCCCCATTTTGGTGTTCCCATCTCCACAGACAATCAAGATAGATAGAGAGAAAATTAGGAAATGAAGTAAAGTACACAAAAGCACTACAAAACAATGTTATGTTACTCAACCAAATAGTAAAGAAGAGGAGTGAAAGCTTACCACCTCCATCCAAAGCATTCAAGGCTTGTGGAGGAGAAAATGAGAGGAAATCAAGCCTCTGTTGTAATGGAATTTTGTTCCACACTTGCTCTACTGAAGTGATGGAGTGTTGATGTTACTACTGTGAAGTGTAAAGTGTTGCTTGAGAGTGGAGAAATAGTGAAGAAGCTGCTCGGAGCTTGTGAAGAGATTGTGGATAAAATGTAGAGTGGATGTGAAAGGATCAACCAACCATGAAATGGAATGAGAATGAGTGAATATGAAGGATAGAGGAAGAAAATGACCATATTCGAGTCAGTCGGCCGAAGAGGGAATTACAAGTCAATTTCGAATGGGAATGGTAATGCCTTTGCAGACTCTAGACGTAGGAATCTGTTAGGGACACTAGCACTCCACACAAATGTCTACATGCCGCGCATGCTTCCTAGATATAAATGTCCCCACCGAGACACAAACAAGGTGCTAAGTGGAACGAAGACAACATGCTTATGTGGAATTAAGCCTCTGAAGTTGGTTTTCTAAATTGTTAAGGGAAAAAAGGGAGTTTGCATTAGGGGTACAAATCCATGTTCATACAGTATCAAATAAATTGGTTGCTTCTTAACAACACTCTACATTCAGAGCATGAGAATGATGAAACTTAACACAAGAAAATAACCATTGTAACTCCATTGAAAATTTTGTATATAAAAGTGATTCTCTACTAAACTGACCAACAAAATGTATTATGAATATTCACTTAGATCAGTGCCTCATTCTAAGAAGATAGTCAATCCAAAAACCTATATAATCTGATAACAATTCAACATATAGAATCATTTAAGCTTTGAAAAAACTACATTAAAACATCTCAACATTATATTCTCGACCATGACTTCTTATTAATATCCTAGCACTCACTCAAGCATTTACATTAATTATTTGAATTAACAAGCAAGAACAAAACTACTCATCCACTAGAAATCAATGGAGACAAGTAACATAACCCTTGATTATATTATTCATAATTCATGCAACAAGTGCATAGGAGAGAAAATGGCTTTGAATTTGCACCATTCAGTATCATATTTCTAGTATCACTATCAAAATTATATATGCATTAGTAGACTCAAACCTAATACAAAACTCAAATATGCTCAATATTCTCCATATAGTTTTCTCTATGATCAATTACAAAAAAATGAACCCCCATACTTATGGCCTTGAATTCCTTCTTATTGAAATGAAGGAGAAAATAAGCCTCAGGTCATCAAGTACACATGTCACTATCTAATTGGACCATTAAAAAATATATTCCCTTTGCGGTTATATTTGCATCGTGAAAATGGAGGAAAATGTTACATGAGATAAAATTTATTCTCACTTGTTATTAATTAGGTCCCACCTTCCAAAAGGCATCTTTGAGATGTTTTAACAATATCCACGTGCTCTAAAATATTTCCATGTACACAAGCATAAAGATGAAAGAAAACATAAAAAAAGTAAGGAAAAAAAGACAAGAAACATGTCCACATATGCAACCTTGTCATCAATTTAAAATTGGGGACAAGACAATATATTTTACATACATTAGAAAAATCCTAATTTGTACTAGTTTTAGGCTATCCATTATCTTCTCCCACCTGCTACTCACCATGGCTGCAAAATCAAAACCAAGATTATATTCACCACCTCATAGTTGTAGCTTAATAATCCAACAGATCTAAATACTTATCTTTCGATGTTTGAAATTCCTCTTCTATGGGCCAATTAAATCTCATGAGCTCATTAGCCTTTTTCTTGTAAGGTGAATATTTGGTAACCACCTAATTTTCTTCCTTGTCAAACTCTACAAGAATAACTCCTACGTAAGCCAACATTTCCATATTCCTTTTCAACATGTTCATATCATGTCCCTCACAAATTGAAGCAGCTTGCTATGAAATTGCTTCATTTATTTCTTTTCTCTAGTCTTGTAGGGTTTTGATTTTTCCATCATCTTTCAATATGGAGGGAAGGAGAACATGATGTGTTTCATTTAAAATCTTGATTAATTATCTTATCTTTTCCTCCAAAGTTCCAACCTATCCCCCGAATTCCTAGATTCCATTCACAATTTGAATGGTGGGATTAAGTTTTTTTAGGTTTATTTGTGTCATTTTTGGCTCCCATAGATATCATCCTTAACTCCTGAAATATTGGGATCCATGTTTCCATGAGAAGGATTTCCAACTCTTTATTAATGTAAGTTTTTTCCATTGCATCCTCCATGGAAAATAATTTGGCATGAATGCTATTTAACTTGTTATTTACCCCTCTATTTAAATGTTCCAAAACTACAATGACAATCTTCATGTTTCTGAAAAATATTTCTCTTTCATACCATTACATTTTTCTTTGTATTCTTTTATTTGGTCAAGTAATTCCTCCTTTTTGGGACCTTCCTCTATTTGTGATGCTTCTGATATGTCTGGTCCCTTTACTAAAATGGGTAGTGTTCCCATATTGTAGGGAATTTTTTTTGCATGAAGAACCTATTGGAGGTGGAGTAGAAAAAGTTGTTGGCTCATATGAAGAAGCGAGAGAAATATCATCACTCTGCATTGGTTCCTCTGATTGCAAATTCTGAAATTTTTCTTTTAATAATGCCAATTCTATTTGTAGCTACATTGTTTGTAGTTGATTCTTTGCATACTCAACCAACAAATCATTGTAGCTCTTTCTGAACTACTCTTTTTGTTTGTAGTTACTGATTCCATTGTGGCCTTTGTGGATTGTTCCACATTCACTAACATGGTATTAACCTCAATAGCTAATGTATTTAATACCCTATTTATTATCAAACCTCCCCTATAGTCTAAAGCAGGCTATGCAACTTCAGGCTTCTTTGTGTTGGGAGCTAATTCCCACATGGTTAGTGTATCCCACTTCTCACTAAATGTAGATCCTTGCACTGCTATGGTGGCTTTCTCCTTTGAGTTTTAGAGGGGTCTATCACATCATTTTACTATATCAAAATCAATTGCAAAGGCTAAGTCCCATTTTGACAACAATAAGATACCACTTTTCCTCACTAGCTCTCTACCTCAGATGTAGTCATTCCTTGAAATTTTTCCTTAATATCCTTTAGAACCTATGATTGGATGGTTGCATTAGGCCACTCTGGGTGGAGACTTATTTTTCAGTGCAATTTTTTTGACATATTCATCCTTCTTAGCTCTGTATGCAAACTCCATGAAAGCTTTATATTTCACAAAAGAATCATCATTAAGGACTTTTGTACATGCCTCCATCTTGACATCATCAGTATTATTTATCCCAATAAGGCCAAATTTGCTTAACCTTAAATATAATTGTTGTGGAACTATCCCTATTGGTGGAAATGGCATTCCTTGTTGCATTTCTTCCCCATATACCTAGATTTATTCATCATAGTCATCACCATAATCTACCAAGCTAACATGTTCAACTCTTTTCTTCTTATGAGGTGGTGGCCTTGGTGGTGATGAGTTCCTATGATCAGATTCAACATCAACAACATCAGGTCCAGTTGATCTTGGGGGAGATGGAGGTGACACTTCTTGCATTAGTGGAGAGGCTCTTTGCTCCTCTTGTTGAGAAGAGGTAGCAATTGTATCCTTTTTCTTTGCTTTGTTCTTCCTTGTAAAAAAAAATCATTTTTTGTTCTTTGGGAGGCTAGTATGTGGGCCTTTCCTCCATAACTAGGATCTCTCCCCCACTTTTTTCCTCTCAATAGTTGCCTTCCCTTTATCTTGAATCATCCTCTCACCTTTTAGGTGACCCACCACTATCTAAATTTTTTTGGAACATGTGCTCAATTCTTTGTATCACGCTGGGGATCTCAATGAGAGTAGAAAAATTATAGATCCTTCTCTCTTATTTTTCTTCTCATTTTATCAAATGAAATCCATTTTTATTTTCTATCTTCTTGTTTCAAAAGATCAAAAATGTTTCTGATTACATCCTTAGGGAATTGAAAAACATGGGTAAACTTAGAACTCCTATTGCTTATTTTCAGCCATGCCATATACCCTTCAGAATCACGAGTCCTTACTCCTACTCTCCTCATACCAAAAGACTTGAGTATGTCATTTATATTATCCCAACCTCCTTTGATCATCACAAAACTTGAGAAGCATGTATATGAAGGGAAGAATGTTCCCTTTCCTTGATCCTTCAAATGTTTGTTCTCCACACTTCCTGGCTACCACATTACTTTGAGGAACCCAATTCTTTATGGCACATACTTTGACAAAAAATGGGGTGAGATAGATGTACCATATACTCTCAAAATTGTACAAGTGGGGTAGGGGATAATATCTCCCCAATTTTGATCAACCCCTAATTCAGGTCTCCTTTCCTTGGGTCTCAATAAATCATGCAAGGCCTTGGGAATCCTTGGCACATTCATAACTAGATCTCTCCACAACTCAGAGGAAAATAAATTCTAAAACCCACATAATAAAATTTTCTATCGTCCCTATCTAGGAAAGTGGTCTAGCATTAGACATGCAATTCCAAATCACCTTCCATCCTCTCCAATAACATATTTTTTCCAAAATAAGTGGCACCCTTGACTAAAAGCATATACATGAATAATGAATAGCAACTAAATTTTACTCCCACTTCACCCTTCTTCAAGTTCACCAAACCTTCATGAATCTTCTCTACTAGGTATCCACCATAATCATATACTATGCAATAATTGTGGTGTGGGATGTGTTCAACCATGTACATCTAGGCCATGGGCATATCAGTGAATAGATCATAACCAATGATATGACAGATGGAGTAGAAAGTATTTTGAAAATAAGGCGTAAAATAATTAACCAAGAAGGGCTCCTTGTCAAATGGACCCAATGTAACCCTTTAGCCCTCAATAGATGCTAGATAATTTGGTAATATGTAGGTTTTGAATGAGTACCTAACCTTCTCATATTCTACCTTAAAAAATTTCTCATCAATGGGAACCATATTCTCACTCCATTCAGTGAGTATGATTTTTTTTTCAATTTCCTCCCTTGTGACCCTAACCATGTTCACTCCATCGAAAGCTCTCACAATCCTTGTGGTTGGATCATAATTGTCTGCCACTTCTTTCAATAAATCAATGTCCATGTAGACATTGGGAACAATAAACTTTCCCAAATCCAGATTCCATGGGTTTCCCACTAGAATACCACAATTTCTATTCCCAAACCAACAACAAAACAATTCCCACCTAGTGAAAGGCAATGTGGCATCCCTAATTGCACTATGTTTTTCAACCAACCCTTCAACAACTTGAGGACCACAAAAAAATGGTCGACTCTTAGGTTTTTCACTAGTAGAGGGTGGAAATTGATCAATTAGGTCCTAAACTGAAGGTTTGATATGGACATTAGAGCCAGAGGCTTGCCCTTTTGATGAAGACACTTTTATTTTTGGGGCCATAACTCGAGGGTCTTTTGCAATTTAGGGTTTCAGTTTCACGAAATAAAATTATAGCCTAAGCAAGGGTTTGACAATAACGAGTCGAGACTATCTAATGAAATGAACGTCAAAACTTAAAATAAATGAAAAAAACCCTAACAACAAGAGAATGGAGAGAGCATAATTGAGAAAGTTTTAAACAATTTC
The DNA here is from genome assembly GCA_007115665.2 of Sequoiadendron giganteum. Taxonomy (NCBI): domain Eukaryota; kingdom Viridiplantae; phylum Streptophyta; class Pinopsida; order Cupressales; family Cupressaceae; genus Sequoiadendron; species Sequoiadendron giganteum. The sequence goes on from CM021104.1 coordinate 285,329,258, forward strand.
AGAAGTAGGACGATAATTTGACTTACTAGTTTAGCGTAGGCTGAAAACCTTAACTTTGACATTGAACAAGCTTGAAAATCATGGCATGAGCTCCCTAAATGTGCAAAATTCCTTAAATAATTCTTAATTATGTTTTGTTACCCCAAAATTTGAACATTGAAATTTTTAAAATTCTCCCTATCCAGGTGCTAGTCAAACCTTAATGGTTGTGCAATATGTTTCCATGCTTCCTGTCGTGTTGAGTAGAGATAAATATTTTAATCGTTTAATCAAAGCATCTCATTTAATTAATATCAGTAAGGATGTCTATGCTAGGTTCAATTCTACACTATGACAGGGGAATGTTCTCCATAATGAGTATATTCAAGTTGGAAGGGGGAATAATTTTTCTTTGGAAGCTTATGTTAGAGTAATAAGTTATTCCACTTAATTAATTTAATCATATTGTTTAATTAATTAAGTCACTTATTCCTTTAGGTTGCTTAAGCTAAACTTAGGTACATTAACAATTATTTATTAATTATTAAGTGTGCACACTAGGGTTTCATTTAAGGTTTCCTAATTTAAGGTTTTCTTTATCTCCATCATAAGGATTGATCACATTGTAATTATCATATTATTCAATAATCATTTTTTGGTTTTAGCTTGCACATTCTCGCTTGAGATTTTACAGAACATCCTCTTGTTTGTTCTGGATATCTGTTGCATGTGACAGGTGATTGCGTGCAGGTGATTCTTGGGGACTGTGAAGTTGGATTTATTAAATCCTACATGGTATCAGAGCTCCAGACCTATGGCTGCCTATTCATGATTTGAAGATATTCTCTCTCAATGTTTCTTTATGTGTAAGGGTTTCAAGCCAGGTTGATTTTTTGTGCATCTAGGGGTAGGCATTTTTTTTGTGCATCTTTGGGAAAAATAGATGTCGCCATCACATTCAAGATGCCCAAAAACCCTAGGAATGCCTTTCGTTTCGTCAATTTTGGATCTGTTGAAAAAAAAAGGCAAAATATTTTTTCTAGAGAGGTCGTACGACCTCCCCAACACATAGATCGAGGCGAAAAATTAAAAAATAATAATAAAAAAATCAAAAAAAGTGCAAGTTTTTTGCATGGCCAGTTGAAAACCCGAGCGCTGCCCATCCACTGCCAAGCAGCCACCAACCATCGATGGCCCACCACTACACCGCCCAACGACCACCAGAGAGCTGCCCGCCACCGACGGCTAACTCCCTCCAGCCACCACTGCTCCTCCCTAAGTACTCTGCCCCCACGTGTGGTCCTTTGGAGGACCGGGAGCTAGCACACTAGTACCTACCGATCCACAACACCTACCCTGGTTACGCGGGTGACTAGAGGCTTCACCATTAGGCCCTAAGCACCAGCGGGTGGTCATGTGGAGGACCGAGGGCCAAAGCCAGGGGGCCAAGATTTTCCACCTGTTTAGCATTAAAAGTGCCTTTTACAATCCTTTTATTCATTTTCTCTTAACTTTTGCAAACATAGGCCTTTTTCTAGAAACAAGATATTGTCGAAAATCTGGTTCAACGCTCTATCTAGTGGTGGAATTTTGGTTTCTTGGTTTTTCAGTTTTGATGCCCTTTTTGGCCTTTGAAGTCCGAAGTTGTTGTTTTTAGTCCAAGAGGCGTAACTTTTGCGTCCAGACTCCGTTTTGCCAAAAAAAATAGGTGTCAGAAAGCTGGTTCAGTGCTCTACATAGATATTAGACCTTTTTTAATTTTTTTTTTACTAGGTATCTGATATTCTTCTTTGATCTCATCCTTTACCTTTTCAGTTATTTTCATGGGAAGCATGCAATCAGGCTATTGTTTTGAGATCAACGAGCATTATTTTTTTTCTTTGAGAGTATATATTGTTTTTTTCTGTCATGGATACACATAATATTGCACCCCTTACTCCATTCAACTATTTTGGTTGGAAAAAACAAATGGAGAATCATTTGAAACACAAAGGGTTGTACAAGGTAACCATGGGTACAAAAGTTGAACCTTACAGGTGCTGCTGAAAAGAGAAAGTGGTTTAATAGATGTGATGAAGCTTATGGTACACTATGTCTGTCTCTTTCTTCTTACCTTATTTTTCATATCGAGTCTTGTACTACACCCCATGAGGTTTGGACTACTTTGTAGTCTTTGTTTGGGAAGCATGATACTATGAGAGGGTTTCAGTTAGAGAATGAGCTTATTGGCTTAAATCCTAGGGATTTTCTAGGACTTTTTCACCAAAATCAAGTCTCTTAGATTGCAGTTGTCACAGTGTGGTGTTCAAAAGGAAGACTCTCAGTTGATATTGTCCATTTTTTCTAAGCTTGGACCAGATTATTCAGTTTTTGTTTCTACTTTTTATGCTACTAGGGATGCACTTGGTACTAGATTTACTATGCCTTCTTTTGATGATTTTGTATCTTCTCTCACTCGGGAGTAGACCAAGTTGGATAATATGGAAATGTTGAAGCCCTCTTCATCACATAAACTTATTGCATCACATGAGCCCAAAGATCAGAAGGCTTCTACAGGCAAAGGCAAGAAACAAAAACAAAAGGATTCCAAATCTCATGAGCAACAAAAGGAGTCCTTAGATTCATCATCCTCTTCTAAGGGGAAATCATCTAGGAAGGAGAAGGGTCCATGTGCATATTGCAAGAGAGAAGGACATGCCGAACATAATTGTGACAAGACATACATTGATGAGTTGAAGCATCTTCTTCAAAAACATTAGATTGATTTTCCTTCTCGAATGTCTGCATCATCTCCTTCCCCTCATTCTTCTTCTTCTTTAGTACAACATGACAGAGGTACAAGTGGTTTACATACTTCATTAGATATGAAGGGACGTGCTCTTTGTGCTTCTTCGGGTCTTGGATCAGGGAGATGGCTTCTAGATTCAGGAGCACCTCATCATATGGCTTCTTCATAGTCTATGTTCACTTCCTTTGATTCTCACACTATTTCTCCTATTTTCATGGGAAACAATACATACATGAGTGTTACAGGGAAGGGGTCTATTAGTTTTGGGGACAAGACTTTTTAGGATGTCTTATGTCTTCCTCATTTGATGAACAACCTTCTTTCTATATGTCAGATCACACATGGAGGCAATGAGAGGTCTGTGGAGTTCACACCTGATTTAGTTATCATTAGAGACTTGGTGAGTAGAGCAGTTATTGCTACTGAGGTGGTGGATCACTCATCTCGATTGTATTCCTTTGTAGATTTTGCTATTGATGGTGCTTTTGTTCCTACAACTGTTCATCACACTTCTAGTGTGAATCATTATTCAGAGGAGAAATTTGGCTTCTTGAACATTGGAGTTCTCACTTAAGATCTTTCTCTTGAGCCATCCATTCCATATCCTCCACCTATTGTTGCAGTTGATGATACTTCTATGACTATAGATGTGGTTTCTTCCGTTTCAGTGCAGCAGGATCTAGTTGAGCATTCATCTTTGGAGGTTTCACTTCAGTCTTCACCTACTTTGACTTCTTCATTTGTTGAGGTCACACCTAATTTTGTGGAGACATCATGGGATACACCTACTTCACTTTTAGAGATTGCATTCATTCAGCCTCTTCCATCTTACTTCTTTCAGGAGATGTGGTTTCTTCAGTCCTTTTGGAGCTACTTCATTATGGGGGGCTATGTGGTCTATTTATTTATCTCTTCTGGGGGGTTCTTTCATGTATCTTTGTGATGGATGGTGTCCTTGGGGGGTCTTATGGAGTCCTCCATCTTTCATCACTTAGTTTCTCTTTGCATTCTATTTTGGGGAGGAGTTTTGTTCCCACTGGGTTTTATCCTTTACCTCGGTTAGTTTAGTTTGCATTGCATTTGTACTTGGGTACCTGATCAGGAATTTTTTTCTGGGACCCATCTTTGCTTTCATGTATCTTTTCTCTAGTGTTTTAGCTACTCCCTAAGTTCATGTTAATTTGGGGGGGGGGGTGTTAGAGTAATAAGTTATTCCACTTAATTAATTTAATCATATTGGTTAATTAATTAAGTCACTTATTCCTTTAGGTTGATTAAGCTAAACTTAGGCACATTAATGATTATTTATTAATTATTAAGTGTGCACACTAGGGTTTCATTTAGGGTTTCCTAATTTTAGGTTTTCTTGATCTCCATCATAAGGATTGATCACATTGTAACTATCATATTATTCAATAATCATTTTCTAGTTTTAGCTTGCGCATTCTTGCTTGAGAGTTTACATAACATCCTCTTGTTTATTCTGGATATTTGTTGCATGTGATAGGTGATTGCATGCAGGTGATTCTTGGGGACTGTGAAGTTGGATTTATCAAATCCTACAACTTATGCTCGGAAAGAGGGGCAATTTTTTGATTTTATTGTAAATAGGGGAAGGAGGGATGTATTTTTTGTTTTTAGGCATGATCATTGTACAGGAGTAGTGTGAATTTTGAATCACTCTATTTTTCATCTTGAGGAAGGAGTAAATATACTTCAGAACTTTATGTCTGCATGTATTTTCTTTGATTGTAAATTGGCCTTTAAGCAATCACAACTATTCTTGTGATGTTTTCCTATCCAGTCTGATTATGCATATGTTTATTGCGGAAACTTTGGGCTCTCATTCATTTATATATCAGAAAAAAATATTTTAATATTTTACCTCCCTATTTGTTATGTGTATTCAGGAAATGAATTATGTGCCTTTTCCCCTTTCCTCATATGTTTATAAAGCTATTATTTGCATCTGCAACATGCCTATGCTCAGGTGTTAGTTTCCTTTTCTACTTTCTAGTTTAAAGAATACCCCAGAAAACACCAATTAAATCATAAGAGGGAGTTGAACCTCTAAAATTCAAAGGAGGATTATCCATTTAGTGGAAATCCATCCAACTATTAGTTAGTTTTTTCTTTCCATTTGAGGCATTTGCGAGTCATTTCTGAAGCTATTTTTGAAGGGAAAATCCACAACTAACATGTTTTAAAACAAATTTTAATATCTTTTAAACTCCTAAATTGGTAGCTCTATGTATTATCCGCCATTATGGATCACTCACATGAACCAAAATGGTTCACTTGTACTCAAACTCAGGTTTGAATGCTAGCCATTGATCATGTAGTAGAAGTGAATCGACAAATGATCTAGATTGAGTCAACCATGTTTGAAAATGTTGACTGCAAGAAACCATAACATTTATCCAATCAAAACAAACCATGTGAGTGAGATTCTTAGTCATGCATGAGCTCCACTATCTTCTCTAACACAATGGCCACACATTAGCTTCCCCTCTTACCTATGAGTCTTAACCCATGCACAAATTTTAACAACAAGGAGGTGGGGAAGGTCTTACATTTAATTTGGAGTCCTAAACATACCTATACTTTACATCTCAAGCCTTCGGTAGTGTGCATAAATATTGAATGAAATGGATGACCCAAACTATAACATCTCGCTCATTTGTAAAACATGTACTTGAATATCCCTTTTAGTAACATGGAATTTACTATCCATACCCCTGCACTAAAATATTTCATCAATATTTCCACCTTATCTAGTTTTTCCTTAGTCATTTAGATAAATCCACATGGCACTCTCTCGCTTCATCATTTAGAGATGAGAGGCAGAGGTGGGTCACCCATGGGATGGTGAGGAGCAGTTAGGATTGACCCATGCCACCCATCACTGATTGCCAATCTCATTGAACAAGGAACTTACCTCCTTCAAAGCCTAGTGCATCCTGGGGATAGATTCCATCTACTCGCTTCCCTGTGATAATATTTTAATGTAAAATGAAATCAAATGGGAGAGTGGGGAAGGGATCAGATTTAGTTGTCATCCAATATCTATCATTGATTTGTCTTGTCCTGCTGTTTGCTAACTTTCAAAGACATTGAGCCTACCACTGTAGAAGGACACATGGTGCTCGCCCACCAACCCATGGGAATATTATAATGAGAAAAAGACTTGAGTAGGGACACATGGAAATATCTATATTTGATCACATAGATCTGATGGTCCTTATAAAGTGAGAATTCTGCACATGCAAATTGCTAGTCCTTAAATAGGGGACCATAGCTAGGTAGACAATGACTAGGGACATAAAGCTTAAGGTTCAAACATGAAGTTGGTGCATGAAATATTAAGCTCAGACTTAGGACCTTGGGGAAACATTTTGATGAATCTTGACCCTCATTAACATAAACATTATTTTTAATAAATCAACAGGCGATGACCAAGATCGTTAGGACTTGGGGCCGATAACAAGATGAACTCAATGACACAAGTCATGACTTATGTGATCGAGAACCGATGATAGGAAGTAAATTAAAAATTATAAAATTTGAAAATGAATCAAGCTTAGAATATTTAGAAAGGGTTTTAATAACACAAAACCTAATGCATGACAATAAGTGAAACCTTAAGCCCTACGACATATAAAAAACTGGATTTTACAAAATTTTGAATGGAACATGAAGAATTTTAGGGGTTCCATCAGGTGACAAGGTGTTGTTGAGGGTTAAACCTCATAAGATTTTCATTAAATTTAGAAAGTCATCAAAATTAGCCCCACACTATGTAGGACCATTTAAGATTCTTGAGGATGTGAATCCTATAGCTTATAGAATTGTGTTGCCACCAAATCTTGCTCAGATGCATAATATATTTCAAATTTCTTACCTAAAGAAGTAAATAATAGGAGATAATCATGTAATTTATTGGAATTATTTATAGGTATAGGACCCCAGATTAGTAACAATCGAGCCTAATAGTGTGCTTTAAATGTGTAAGCTTTTCTTATGTAAAAAAGAAGTTTTTCAATGCAAAGTCTAGTGGGACCAATATGTGGAAGACTTTTCCATGTTGGAAGATTACGCTGAGATACAACAAAAGTTTCCACATGTTTTACATAATTTTGAAAGTACTTGAAAACAATTTTGTTTGTTTTTTTAGTTTATGTTTGCTACATAAAATCATTAGGAACAATGATTCACAAGGGGGGGAGTACATCACACCCTGTTGAATATTTACCTATTTACTATTACTATGCTAGGGTAAACTATTGCATGTATGAATGCAATTGGAATTCTGATGGGAAATATATGTGCTTGCAGTTTGCTACCAATTAATTATGAATGAATGATGTTTCATTAAATGTTATGTGAAGAAATTCATATATGGAAATGAATGGTTATTGAATTGGATATTTTAATTGAGGAAAAGTATTATGTAAATCCATATTTTGATGAACACCTAACTACCATGGGAATGTGTTAGTTGGATGTAGGTTAATGTTCAATTCTCTAGGTGCGAGGGGAAGTATCATTTAGGAGAAGAACTTGGTCGGGTAGCCAATAACTAAACCTAACTAAGCTTACACACACTCATAATAGAATGGTTTTGTCTAATCATAGTGTTGTGAATTGATAATTCATCATTAGTATGATGTGTTTTCATTAGTAAGGGTCTTGATTACTGCTGAGCGCATTCTTGGATGATTATTATATGTTTGGAGCTTATGAGTTCTTCCTTATATTACTATGATTGATTGATGAGGTGAACATACATTGAATTTATACATATGTATGCATTTTCATGTCAGAAATAGACCATACACATGAAGGAACATGTTCATGAGAGTACATAGGTAGATGTACCTATGCACACTTATGAACAAGTTTTTTATGAGCATGGTGTTATAAAAGGGACAATGCGACACATATGTATGCATATATACATCACACATATATTTCCTACAAATAAGATAATAATTGCATATGTGATTGATTGTACAATCAAATATATATATATATAAGATATATACATATTTATATATATACATGTGTTGATATATACGTATGTATGACAAACAAAAATTCCCATATAGATATATAAATATATGTATATGTGTGTATACATGTACATAGAGGAATATATATATATAGAAACACCATTATTTATATGAATGTTAAATTGAACTTATTCATTAGAATATCGAATGTATATATATTTGGTTGACATGAAATATATATATTAAAAAATATATATACATATATATAATATAGCATTGAAGCTATTCATGGACATATATATAGTAAATAAAAAAGGTCTATTTTATATATGTTATGAAAAGTATTAGAGACTGATTAATACATATGATATGCAAAAGCTAAAGGCTGATTTGGAGTTTATAAGCCATGGACAATATCATACAAAATGCATCACTATTTTGTAGTGGCACATTACTTAAACATTGCAACACATTTATCCAAAAGGAGAGAAGGTGATGGAATATTAAACATCAAGCTACTGTGGAAAGTGATTAAAATACATGTTAAAATGCAAATAAACCACAACAACAAACATGCTGGTCAAATCATAGTTTAAATTCTATTTTAGAGGAGTTGACTCATCCTTAACCTATCAAATGAGTAGACTATGACTAAGTCGACAGGGTTATGTGTTGCCTATAAAATGTGGACTATTTCTTCAGATAAACCCATGCCAAAGGAATAGGTAAATGGCTAAATCTTGGTGCCATTGTATGAATACTTTGTTCCTATAAAATTCTATCATGTTTTGCAATTAGATTCTCATCTTTTGAGCATGCACATTTTTGAAATAGTCTTGTGTTGTTAAGAAAAGGAGGTAGATTTGTAGAATACCAAGCTAAGATTTCACTTAGATTTGTTCCGCCTTTTTTCTATGAGAGGCGAGTCAATCTAAAATCTTGAGTGGTGTCGACTACCATACCTTTTCCTTAGGAATCAATGTATCAATATTAATAGATGAGCCAACAATCTCATTTGGGGCCACACAATTCTGTAGTTTCTTTCTGTTGCGAATATTTTGAGTTATATTTTGTGAGAGATTAGAGTTACATTGTGAGAGAAAGAGTTATTTATGTGCTTAAGAGGAAGAGGATGTTGAGAAGTATTGCTTTGAGTACTAAAGTGAAGTCTAGAAACCTGTCATTGGAAGGTTGAGAGTCAAGTTAGTCAATTGGATCAAGCATATTAGAGGAGTGAGGATTTGATCTTCTCTTATTTTTCTTTTATTTTGAAGATTGCAAGTCTTAATTTTTTGATTAGAATTAATTGAGAATACTCACATTAGTGAATCATAGTATTTTCTTTCAAAAAGGAAAAGAAGATGCTTTTTGATTTCTATGAAATTGTTTGTATTTACTCCATAATAGGAGGGGTTTTTATCATTAGTATAAGTATAATAGGAATGATGAAACAAGGATAGCTTACGAGTTATTCATTGCAAGCTATTTGATTATATTAGATAGATTATAAGTTACACCTAGGATCTGATTATCCATTGAAGGGAGGGTAACTTCAATTTATGCTTTGTGGGTAGAAATACCATTGAGTTTTAGGGAAAGGGAATAGGTTGTTTCTAGGGTTAAAGACCACCCATAGAAGGAAATACCTATGCATAGTTTATAATGACCTAAATTCAAATCAAGCTTGAGTAGTGTATGCAAATAGGATGACTGCCACTCAAAGTACTGAGTGAGAACACTTTGGCCAAAGTAGTGTGATTACCTTTGGTTCCACTACCAATTCATTGTGATCCATTTATGCATGCTAGTTAAAGATTGTAGGTTTGACAAGTTATAGTCATGTAGGACACAACACGAAGCTCAAAATGGTTTTCGTTATGAGGTTACTCCACCAATATGTTCATCGAAGGGTTGGGCCATATACCAAATGATATATGTGTGGGGGACCACATATGAGTCTGTGGTTGGTGAAAAATCACTTGAGTGATGCTTCTCCTCCTCGACAAGTGACTACAACCAAGATTTAAATGGAGATTATTGAACCATCTATATCTATTGCTTTCAAGCTTAATTGAGCTATGTATGTAATTTGTACACATTCTTTAGAATAATGTAATATGTGAAATATTATTTTGGAAATGAAATCAATGAAAATTATTGTTATTACATCTATGCTCATTTGTTATGTATTATGAAAATAAAATTTTATTGCAATGGTTAAGCTACATAGTTCATTTAATTGAAAGTGAAAAATTAGGAAATTTTACTTGAGTGAACGATTAGAATTTTACAATAATTCAATTAAAGATTGTACCAAAATCATGAGGGTCATGTATGACCAGAGGAGCCTTCTTAGTCTTCTCAAAAATCTTCTTTCCTTTCTTTTTTCTGCAAGGACATTTCTTCTTCTTCTCCTTGTCTTATTCCATTCTCTCTTCTCTTCAATATAAAATATTTCTTTTATTTGTCTTTATCATTTTAATCATCATCCACATTAACAAGATTGATATTTTTCCTTTTTTCTTGTTGCTTGGGCCTTGACTTCTTCCTCTTTGTTTGCATTGGTACCATAGTAGTATCCCTTCTTCTATTAGGAGGCGTTTCTATAGGTTAGAAAGGGATAAGATAAGTAGCAGTGGTAGAGAAAAACATACTTGTCCTTCTAGGATCTTGAGTTGTGGTAGAAGTGGTTTGTGATTTTTCCATAAGGACCTCAAGAATTCAAAACAACTTTTCAAACTTTGACCCCATCTTCCCCACATTTTTCATCTTCTCCACATTTCCTCTACCTTTTTCTTGATTATTTTTTTGGTTATCTCATCATATGTGCAAAACATCTGAACATTGGGATCCCTCTACCTTTTCCAAATTTGACTCATCTTCCCCAATTTTTTCATCTTCTCCACATTTCCTCTACCTTTGTATCTCTCTACAACTTGTGAGTGTATCATATTCCTCATTTGCATTTAATTTTGGAATGTTTAAAAGAACCCCTAGAACATTGTGTCACATTTTTTGGTATATGAAAAACTATGCATATGGTCCCTAATCTAATGTGTTATAAGAATATCCCTTCTCTATACCACATTCTTCAAACCAAACAATTCCTTCATGAAATAGAACATGAGAAAAATAATTAGAGAGAATATAATAAGTTGTAGTGTGTCTCCTTAGTTATTTGCAAATTATCCAACAATAGCTAGCACAAGAGTTCACAAAGATCATAATCCTTTCCTTCATTTACCATTTGATGAGAAGTGTAGATGGAAGTGGTAGTAATAGAACCTTCCATATTGTGAAATTAATCTTGTATGAAATTCCCATCATGGAATACCAAACCCATAGGTTAGTGATGTCATACATAGTTAGGGTTCCTTTGTTGAATGTTTCTCTTGTAAGATTCACAAACTCTTCATTATTCATGACCTTCAGTGTTGACACAGGTTCGGTGGAGTGCAACCTAATCACATCCATGATAGATTTCTTTGTGATTATATAGGGTTGATCAAGGAAAATTAATTGTTTATGCATTTGAATCAAAATGATTCTAACCCATTCATATTCATAGAAAAATTTGGGGAAACCCTTCCATACATCTAATCATTTTGCATCTACATTTTCATAGTGGAGCTTGAGGTGAAAATCATCACCCAAGAGATGATTTCTTATGAAATATTCCAATTTTAGATGACTGTACTCATTTAGCTATGAGTGAATATAGATATAGAAATCTTCAGAATGAAGCACATTGATCAAAACATGAGAAAATGATCCATCCTTGTTGGTCACAATAGATATGTAAGGATGTTTCTTAAATTTTAGCCTTGGCTTCTCAACAACATCAATAATAATTGGTATAGCCATGATAATACTTTTTGAAACTAGTGATTTTTAATAAAATATGAGAAATACCTATGAATATCATCATTATGGCTTGCATGCAAATTCAATGAAAACATTATTCACTTACTTAGCTCTTGCACACACTTTATATCATTTTAATGAGATCAAATTTAATCAAGTAGGGATTAAATACGCTTTACACCTACCCTAGTTGCTCTGCATTAAATGCATTTTTTTTGACATAAGAAACTTTTTCAATGTTTTGTGATATCACAAAGATCCATGATCATTCAAAAATATTCTAATAAGAGTGTATCTACTATGAACCCTTGAGAAAACATATCCATGTCACCATTAACCATTATGCTGAATTTTTAAGCATCTTATGCTTTACAAGGGTTTGAAAATCTGCAATTACAACTCCCTCTAAGCCAATACAAGTTCTTTTAGTTACCAAAGAATCAATCTATAACAGGAAAAGGTATAGATACATCCTTTAATTCACTTTCTTCCTTCTTTTCCCATACCTTCTTTCGTTGAGTAATATCAATCTCCTTTTGAGGATAAAGAGGTGTTACCTTCTTTCTCTTGCAAAATATTAAAATGTGTCATGGTTTGTTCCAATTATAGCAGGTGATATTAGGTTGCATAGCATAGTCACTTCTCATAACATTAGATCTACAATCAGAAACCTCGTGACCAATTTTTTTACATGTGTATTAGTAACCATAGAAGGATTAATAATTCATATCATTATTCTTATTCACACAACTATTCCTCATCACTTTACTTCTGTATTCATTAGCTTTATTACAAAATTTGTTGCAAGAATAAAATTGGACATTAAATAATTGAGAACTCATAGCATTGTACATTAGAGTCCTAAACAACTTCTGACTCATCTTTCTTGTACATTCAATAGCCTTGTTCCCAAAATTATTTCAAGAATAAAAATAACCTTGAAAAGATTGATTGAACTTGGTAGGGGCATGCTATCTAGTTGGTAGAGGATATCTAAATCCTTTTCATCTCTAGACAAGAATGAATCCAACTTATTTCCTGCTATCTTGATTTATCTTTGCATCTTCAGAGGATGTCTCTTTAGGTTCTTTAGTGCAATCTTTCTCCTCCCTTATTTTAGACTTTCCTTCTGCTTCGAAGTTTTCATACAAGTATGTAGATGCACTAGTTATGGGAATTTTCCATTTTTCAAAACCAAGACCATCTTTTTATTTTGATATATTTTGAGAGTTAATCAACTCATCAAGAATTTTAGAACCTCCTTTCAGTTTTGAAACCTTGTCAATTTGTTCTTTTTTTTCTAATTCTTTTCTCAGAGTGACGATATCTTCCTCAAGCTTTGAACATTTAGCTGATTTACCATTGAGATTAGTATTCAAGAAACCCTCAATCATCTTACCTTCTTCAACCTTAAATTTAAAATTAGAGATCGCATCTTCTTCCTCCTTGAGTTTAGTCTTGTTGAACACCCGAAATACTGAGAGGGGGGGTGAATCAATATTCTATTAAACCATTTACAAAATATCCATCCAAGTAATAGTATAATTCTAACTTTAATAAAAAGTGAAAGCATGAAATCAACACAAGATCATAACACACATGAACACTAGTATTTTTTATGTGGAAAAACCACGGTGAGGATTAACTCACAATACAATATATCTAGATATAAAATATTACAAAGGCTCACTACGAGGACTCACTATCCTTGAAGGCTCATAGCCTGAAGTAAATTACAAAATAGGGTATGAATCACTTCTAGGGTGATAATTGATATATAATGCACCTTCCTTGTGCTAGAGTTCAGTTCCAATGAAACATATAATACAAAACACTTATTTGTATAGTATACTCAACAATTCTACATGATCTTTTTTATTTTCTCTATTTCTCAAGTTCCATCCTCATCACACACTTCTCAAAATTATATTTCATATATATATATACTTTATACATTTTCTTAACACTAATTAGGTCAACCTTATTAGAGTAACCCTATTTCAAACCAAAATTAACTTTTTCAACTTTATCCTCAAAAAAATGTTCTTCATTCCCAACATAATTGTGTAATGTATGGTATTAGTCAGCATAGACCTAAGATAGATCCCTTTAGTATTCACAACACATATTTAATCTTCTTTATACAAGTTCACAATTAGGTTGGCTAGAGTTATACCTAAAACACCAAAGAATTCAAATGCAATTTGTTGAATTATGGTAGCTTTGGTCAGATAAAGATATCGATGATCACTTATCTGATCGAACTACTATTCCATGTATATTATCGATATGTAGGGAAGAGGTTATTACTTGTAGATTAATGGTTTCTTATGTTTCATATAGGATCCCGATCGAGCATCATTATCGGTGATCATTTCCAGACTAGATATCATTTATCTATGCAAGATAAGTACATATCAAAATTAGTAAGAAGTTATGTTTATTAAGTAACTAACCTAATTAAAGATCAGGTGCTAGCTAAAATGGAAAGGCACATCCCATGATTGAACATGCCTCCACTTTGTGGAGACATTTCTGCTCATGGGACATGTCTCCTTCTTATATACTTAATGCAGACCCGATCCAAAAAATTAGATATCGAAATCTATAAATGTTCTGCTCTTTTAAATCGAATCTCATAAAGAAGAACTTCAGACTTAGTGAATTTATGATAATTCAACAACACAATTCACCAACCGTGTAATTCCAAAACTTGTTAACATATCAAACTCTCCTTTAAATGACATCAAATAACTTATCTTCGACTCAAGAAGGAAAAAAAATTTCATGAGAAAATGAAGAATCTCCCACATCAATACACTTTACATAAACTTACTATAATCCTCAAAACACTGTTACCCATAACTTTCATGTGAATTTGTGTATCACTATAAAATATTTGAAGTAAGATTAATCTCATAGACACAAATATATGTACAAAACCCTATGTAGATATATTTATTTGTGGTAGAATCCAGACCAAGAAATCAACATATCAAACCAATGTAAAATTAGAAAACTATGTAGAAACTCATTGGTAATAATATCTTTCCAACCGTATAGCCAAGCCAACCAAAATATTGTCCATATATGCAAATTATGTCAAGATAGAACATATTATAAAATTTTGAATGAATCTTACAAAATAAGATAATCCAGACTAAAATATCAGATCAACAAACTTCTAGTTTAGATAAGTATAGATCAAACCTTTATTACCGGAGAAATTATTTATCTATATAGGTGATGTGAGTAAGGTATGCTAATGTTAATGTTGACATCAATAACAATATTCCAAATTCCAATACTGATGTAAATGTTGACATCAATGACAATCTTCCAATTTCCAACAATCTCCCCCTTTTTCATTGATGACAACACTTGATGTGAAAACCATCAAGAACAAAATTTCTCCTTTTCATCTCTCTCCCAACAAAATTTCTACATTTCAGATGGCACACTAGGCACAATCTCTCCCCCTTTGAAATCAATAGTAAAGGATAAAAGATATTGCATTGTTCTTTCCCTTTGACACTGACCAAAATACGCTAGTTTTCTTTGCATACCTAAATACTTCCCCTTAGGAGTACATCCAAAAAAGTAACCATGAGTGATTAATCGAAGGTAGTAGTCCCTTGAAGTTTGTGGAGGGTACTTGTCTATGAATATTTTCTTTCATCCCACAACTTCTTTGCTTATGTCAAGGTTCTACATAGATATTTTGATGGTGTTTTTAGCATTGCAACAACTTAGAAAAAATACAAGTATCCTTTCTCTCTTGATAGGTAAATTTGTATCAACAAGCCTCAAGAAATAACCCCAAGGTATCTAATGTCAAGTCTTAAAAATGAAAAAAACAACTCAGTTATAATATGTGAAAATGCTAGTAATCACAAGGGACCTTACAAACAAAATGTTGGAAGCTTGAAATTCATCAAATGTAACACTAATGGTGATGCTTTGTGAATATTTCTCTAATAATGATATTAACACAAGAAAAAAAGATAAGGGTTTAAGAGAGATATCTAATCTAAAACCTAAGAACAATTATGCAAATAAAAGTGTTTAATATGGATAAATCTTCCCAAAAACCAATCTTTTCTTATCCAAGATTAAATCCATATTATCACAAAGATAGTGTAATCTCCTAATGAATTAAGGATTTTTAGATTGTAAATATTCAAACATTCATTCAAAAATTCACAATTGAACTTGACTGCAAAATAGAGTAGGACCAGGCTAACTTTACATTGTAATCCATAGTCAATGGATCACTAAAAGTATGGACCTAAGATTCCTCAACACCTCAAACACTTTGTCATAAACACAAATGAAGTACAACTAGTTGTGAGATTAATCATAAAAATTACTCAAAAGATAATAAACCAAAGTCACAAGAACCATGCACGAATGAAATAACACAAAGAAGAGCACCAAAAGAAAATGTCTTCACTTGTATTCACTTCACCAATAATTTTCCTTAGAATGTAGTAGTAACAACTTAGCATTTATTCACTATGCACTTATTCACTATCAACTATCAAACTTACAAATGAGGAGGCCTCAATTTGTAGAAACCCTCAAGTCATGTTGGCCTAAGAGAAGTAGAAATTAGGGATTTACATTAGGTCAGCTAGATAGGCCGGCCTTGACCTTTTTTAAATTCCCTCATTTAAATTTACAATAATATCATAAAAGGCCGACTCCAAAAGGAAATTTTTATAATTAAATATCATTTGGCATAGAAACCTAGGTGGGGCCAATTTGTATCCTTGGTAAGCTTGATGTAGAAGGAAAATTCTCCTAGGCAAGTAGGTTGAGTCATCCCCTTTGTCTTTATCTCCTCCCCCCCTAGAAATTTCTTTAACCTTAGATAGAATATAATCCAGGTCGGTTGGGTCTCGAACTAGAATAAATTTTATTTTCAACATAATTGATTTTAACTCATATTCAAACTTAGTCAAATATTTATCCCATTCAATTTGCAACCCTTGATATTTATGTAGGTTAAATATGTAAATGGCCACATCCTCAAGTTGGTCTTTGACAATCAGTCCATTACTTGCTGGAGAGTAAACCTCATGCCACCATATCTACAATTGACCAATATTTAAATTCTTTTCCCCAAATTTTCTTCTTCTAGTGACAATCTCCAAAAATGCAACAGAACCATCATATATTTCTTTTATCTTTCCATGTATATTTGTCATCTTCTTAAGGGATTTCATCATTAACTCCTTTCAGTAGGGTATGTGGAGGATCATCATGGAAAAAATAGGTCCTTAAGTGGCGATAAAAATTCAAAAAATTAGAGTTAGGTAGCTTGACGTAACAATTTGAATAAGTTATCTATATTATTTCAAAAATATGTAAGAATAGAATCTATGGAAAATTGAATGTAGTTTCTAAACTACTAGGTTTTTTTTTTTTTTAAAGATCTTTTTGGTGAAAATTTGAAATTTCAATGCAGTAGTACTTAAATTTTAGGGAAAAATAAGAAGTAGGTGTCTGTCTAACCATCCTAACCACAATAAAATGATAATATTTTTTTATAAGATTTTGGATACAAGTAGAGGACTTATGTCCTGATGTGATGCATATTTTTTTTGTAATTTTTTTCCAAGTAAATAATTAATTATGAATTTTTTATGACAACTTTAAAAAAACATAAAAACTCGTATGTTTGACCACCTTAACTTGGTCAAAACTTCATGAAATTCATTTTTTAAAAATATCCTATAGTATGCAAAGCATAGAATGTGACACATGTTTCAAATTCAAAAAATGTGATACCATTTGAAAGCTATAAATGTTTTTCAATCAGCCTATCAATCAGGACTTTAGTCATAATTTAAATAGAAAATGAATAATAATTATTTATTAAATTCAAAGTAAAGAATAATTTATATTGGTGGAAAACTAAGAAACTCCTTTAAAAACCCTTTTCATTTCATCAATTTTGGGTAAAAAAAAAGTCGTCAGCCACATGGGCCATCATATCACTTACAAATCGCCATTTTTTGGCCCATCATGATCCTACACATACCCTATAATTCCTTACCTCCATCCACTCCATTGATTTGGCTATATCATCTGAGGTAAAGATGTTCTTCTTGATGAGTTACTTCTTGAGAGTCTCTACAATCTTCAATTATTGAATAGTGGTATCATATAATTTTTGACATTCTACTGCAAATTGAGATGTGTCCTCCAACAATTTTGCAACCTTCTAATAGGTGTGCAAAATATTTTCAATCACATCATATCCTCTCTTGCTTACACCATCCAACCATTCTTGAGTGGCTTGTGTGGAAGCTCTCATCCTTCCAATTTCTAAAACTAGCTCCTTATACAACAAACCCTCAAAAAATGAGGTTCCTCCATCAAAATGTGCCTGTAACAGTTTGATCAAATGTTGCACATATCTCTATACCTCCCTTGGTTTCCTTTGTAGTTCCTCCTTGTCTTATGTTTCATTGTCCAATATTTTTAAAATTGTTTGAACAGTCTCTTGAAGATCCTCCTTCTCTTGTCATTTTGATGTAGGACCAAGATTTTATAGTCTGTACCTTGTAATATGGAGGCCCAACTTCATCTTTGTATTTGTCTTCAACAAGAGTAGCAATATGGACAACCCTATTATTGAATTCATCTCTTGTAAGCCTAGTGATTTTCATAGCCTTCTTTCTTTCTTTAGGTTGACCCCAAATAGTTAGCAACTTATCCCAATCAGGGGCCTCCTCTTCAAAAATGATCAATTTAGGATTTAATCTCTCTTTCAACCAAGCAGGGACATTAGACTCTTCATCCTCTAGAGAAATATCTTGCTCTTGATGTCCTATGGAGAGGTCATTTTTAACATCTTCTTGGCCTTTGTCTATATCATGTTCCTTTATGTTATCACATTCTGAATCAAATGTATTTATATGTTCCTTCATTGGAGAGTGAGAAGGAATATCCTCTATTATCTTAGACTCTACATTTTTCTCTATACCTCAGAAACTATTTCATCCAACTGCTACTTGAACTTATTCAACTCTCCACTCTTAGGTATAGGCATATACTAATCATCATCTTCTTTTTCTAGATCTCTTGTGGATTTCTCCTCTTCATGCATAACCTCCTCATCCATGGGAATATTTTTAAAAGGATAGGTAGGAGGGGAGATATTTCCCATATCTTCTCTCTTTTCCTCTCCCAGAGCATCATCATTAGGTGACTCTTCATTATCCTCTTCACTCACATTTCTCTAACTTCTTCCATAGGGAGTTTTTTTTTTGGAGAGTTTCTGCACATATACACTTGAGGAATTTCACTAGAAATTTCTACATTAACCACCTTAGAATGAGTGGTTTCCTCCTCATCAACCTTTTCCTTCTTTGATTTGGAAATTATTTGTGCTTCAGTGATAAGTTTTCTCTTTTTGGAATTTTTATCTTCTTCAGTTCCTTCTTCAATGATCTCCTTACAAAGCCTCCTAGCCTTAGCAATAGTTTTCCTTTGATATCCTTTCCATTTTTCCTGACTCCTAGTCCCCCTCCTAGTGTGGAATTGATTTTCCTTCATGTCCTCTTTTGAATGTGGTTTGGCAACATCATCCTTAGTAGTTTCTATTTCTTGTTCTGAATGAGATTCAAGGTCTCCCATCAAATCATATGTGAACTTGGTGTCATCTACCTCCAAGTCCAAAATCTTGTGCTTTACCAACAACTTGGAATAATTTAACACAAGATCATTAAGTACATTCAAATCAACTCCCTCTTTCTCAGACCAATCAACAATAGGCAGTGACATGTCCATATACTTCTCATAATCATGATGCTCCAGAAGATACTCTTCATCATCCACCTGATCAAGAACATTGGATATCTTGTATAATCTAATCAATCTCAAGGATAACCTATAAATTTTTCTCTTGATCACCTCAAAATAATCTCTATAGTTAGCCCAATAATCACCAATGTGATATTTGTGGTTGAATTCTCTATTGGCCATCTTTTATGCAACACCATAGGGATAAAAGTTCCCTATGTTTGTATGTGACTACAAATGAAATTTGACCATCTCCTTTTCTGACTGGTGGGCACTCTGAATGGAAGGACTTTCCTGCAAACCTCTAATCCTCGAAGTAAAATCACCACCAAGCCCTATCCTATGCATGTTCTTCAAGACCGTATCAAATGCCACTACCTACCTTGTCACTTCTATTAGTATAAGCTTATCTGTTGGGTACCTTGGAAGTTTGAAAGGAACTGCTAATGAAACACACACTCTAATGTAGGGAAACCTTAGAAATTGTATAAACCAATAACCATACTTATTGATTACATCAATTACATCTCGTGATCTTCTTACATGAAGGACATATTGTAAAATTATGGTAATGTATATTAGGAAAGCATCATTGATCCTCCTATGATATTTAGTATTAAATTGTAGCTAAGGGTATACATGACGAATCCCATCCTTCCCAAGGACTCCTTTACAATTCAAACCTTTGTATTTGTTCTTTCCAACAAGAAAGTACACAAGATATGAGGTCATTATGAATTTTCTAGTGTCTTACACACTTCTTAGTTGCATATCCAGGTTGTCACTTATGATCCTAGCTCAATGGTAATGCAGACCCTTGAAAATTTATGAGATAACATGAAACATGCACTCTTTGAATATGAAAGGTTCATCCAATCCCATAACTCTTCCCAAGAGAGTGATCATATCATTTTATTCTACCTTGAAGTCACTTCTATGTAGCTTCTTGGGTAACTTGGAGTAATGTGACTTTGGTTTCTCAATCCAAGAACTATTCATAATATCCAAAGCCTTATTGGGATCCTTCTAATAAAACTCCTTAGCCTCCTTAATGTTTATCTTTACAAAATTCTAGTGGGAACCAATATTGAATGTTCCAGTAATGAATTCCTCTATCAAGTTTTCCACAACCCTTCCTCGAGGGCCCAAAATAATCCTCCTATATGAATCATGATGCTTTGGAAAATCCATGAAAATTTTTAGATACAATACAAATGGTGGAAATCCTGCAGCCAAAGCTAACCTTGTGTGTGTGACAACCTTTGCAAGATCAGAAGGCGCATCTCCAAACATTCTTTTATTGAAGTCATTATAATCAACATGTCCCATGTTGGTATCAATTACTTTTCCCCATGTTGAGTGAATCTTGGATTTTGGATTTGTCCTCTTGAAGTCATATTTCATATTTTATGCTCTAGTTAGAGGTCCCTCCTTGACCATTGTTTTAGTTGATTTAGATTTAGACTCTACAACCTTGGTAGATTCACCCTACATTTGTTAAGAAAAGACTACAATTACCATTATGCTAAGGAGAAAAATTCAATTGCATCATTAGATGAATCATTTAAATGCCTATGCAATTCCCAAAATCACCTCAAGTTAGCACCAAGATCACAAAACCAAATTTTAAAAAACAATAAAATGAATTTCAAGAAAACCTTGAGTCTACCCGCCTCCACCGGATTTTAGCAAAGAAAACACTTTCTTGGAATCTGCCCTCAAGTGGATTCTGCAAAGGCCTAGAGGCTCAAATAATTCCCTCATTGGTGGATTTTCATGAACATCCACAATACTTATCCAATATTGGTTTTAAAACTTCTAACCCCAAGAAGGATCATCATTCACCATTTTTCAAAATTCAATCAAGTACCATTTTTCATTTTTCAACCTCGAGGATTTTTGCTAGAGATGGACTCAGGGAAATCTGGGGTTAAGGGATTTTCATGATGGAATTGAATTTCGAGGAATTTTCCCTCATATAGATTCCAAGAGAAACATGAGGCTTGAGGAAATCTATGATGGACAAATTTTCATGAAGGAAAAGATAGTTGGGTTTTTTCATCGATGACATATTTTTGCAAAGTTCCCAATTTCACTTGTTCTTCAAAATCATGAACTTGGTGTCATTTCTTCACTCATAACTTTCCTTAAATTTTGAATCTCTATCCTCAAACATGGGATTGAATTTGAATACAAGAACAATTATCAAAAATGCAAAAGATCCCACTACTCAATTAATCACAAATGATCTAACCATAATCAACTTTCTCCACATATAAGCTAGTGTTCAAAAGATACTAGGTTGCATAAAATTGACTCACATACCTAGGGCATGATAATATCTAACTTGTAGTCACTAATGCACACCACATGGTTGATGCACAGGTGGAGTATACAAACCTAAATTCATTGAAAACTCGGGTGCCTTGATCTAAACCTGAAAAACCAATAAGAAACCTAGTTCAAGGACAATTCCTATTCCAATTAGGCTCAAAATAATGACAATAAGGGTGAGGTCCAATCATTGACAAACCCACAAAAATCAACTATTAATAGCTTTAAAACCAAATGAAGAAGAAAAATAAAAAATGAATGGTGATGTAGAATAGAAGCAATGCAAAAATGCACCATTGATTATCAAAGATGAATCAAGAAACTGATTAGACCCATAAGAAATCATGAAAAACCCTACGTCTGAGTCTAGAAATATGAAGTAATGATGAAAATCCAACTCAAAAACCCTATCCGATGACCCAAAAAATGTGAAATCAATCCTCAAACTCATAGCTTCAAAAACTATAAGAATGTATCCAATGCTCTCCTCAAATGCACAAGTTAAAATGAATACCAAATGACAAGCAAGAGTATAAATTGACCTCCTAAAATGGAAATAAATGACAAGTATGATGACCCAAAAAAAAAGTAAATTCATTGACAATACTTTACGTCAAACTTTGGGGCTTCGAGGCGATGACAGACTTGGGGAAATTTGGGTGCCATAGATTTTAGCAACAATTCAAACACTCAGGGAATTTTCCAAGACATAGATTTTGTGAAAACTAATCCATTGAGAAAATATGACAGGGACGAGTTTCTGTGAAACCCATATTATTGAGAAAATCTACCTAGGATTGATTTTCATGAAACTCCTTAGAACTTGCACAATTTGTTGTCTTAGTGAAATTTTCATGAAAACCTTGCATTCAAGGCATCATCAAACATTGAAATGTCACGAAATAGAGCACCCAAAGTGTAGATAAAACAATGAATCAAGCTAGGTGAAGTGAACCCAAAACCTAGAAGAACCTATCCCTTAGGGGGAAAAGGTCAAACCTAAAGCTAAAACCTAAAAGAAAAAGAAATCAAAAGAGGGTCCCTACCTTAGATGGGGCGTGTGTGCAAAAATTGCACAAAATATGGTGACGTTGCTAGGGAAATGCTTCAAGGCATTTTGATGAAAAAATAGAATCAAGAACCTAGAGTCTTTGGTTTCCATCCTCACATCAGGTAAACTGATAAACTAAAGGCTCAAAACTAGTGAATGGGCTAGCCCTTCCTTTTCTAGAAATCCAAGTTTATGCAATTTTTTTAATTTCCCTCCCTTAGCTGCTACAGAGAAACCAAGTTCAGTCAAGTTAAGCTACATAAACATTCTAACTCCAAAAGGAACCTTGATAGAGCCTTGCTGTTAGTCAGGCATCCATAGCCACAATGAGGTTATCACTATGATTCTTATGAACATAGCTCTACTGTCAGCCAGGTGTCCATAGCCTTGATAGAGATATTTAGATCCTCCTGATAAGTTGAATTTTCTTTTGATATTCAATATTTTTTTCTTTCTTTCTTTCTTTCTTTCTGATATTTCTTTTCATCTATTTTTATTCCAACCTGTAAGAAATGAATCTCACACTTAGGAATGAGAATCACAATGGAGCTGAAGAAAGAATATAATATTTTACTTAACAAGACCTCACAAGGAACCCACAAGAACCTCAGGATTCTTAAGACATGTGTACAAATATAATATTTAAGAACATTTAGAGACTAACTTAATCCAATGAATTATCAACTTTATACATTTAGCACATGTGACACCAAATGGAGGACTTCCACTATGCTATCCAAAAAAAGATAAGAGTTTATGAAAACAAATACTTAAAATAGTCCTAGATAAATGATCATTGTGCAAATAAAACACTTCCCCAACCCAAAGAATAGGGAAACCTCAAAACCAAGGCATGGAAAGCAAAGAAACCTACACTAACCAAAACAAAAGAAAAGAAAACCAAGCCAAGCCAAACCAAAAGAAAGTAGACACTTAATCTAACTATTTAGAAGGATGAGCTAAAGATAGCTCAAGCAAGGAAATACTGCTTCAAATATTTCCCATTGATTGGTAATGGGACATCCTCTCTACTGAGAGTCTTCAGACTGAAAGAATTATCTCCCAAGATTTTAGAAATATGGAAAGGGACAAGCCATAACCTATCAAATTTATCATGCTCCAATTTTTTTTCATGCGATTTATCCTAGTACAAAACTAGGCTAAAAATTCTAAAAAAATTAATTTTAGGCTTGCAATCAAACCATATTTTAACAATACCCTAGTTTTTAGAAAAAATTTCTAGGGTTGCATCTCTTTTCTCTTCCAGCTAAAGTAGTTCAACTAGGTAGGTCTCTAAATGCTCTCCCTCCACATAATAATCATTAATAAATTGTAGAGTAGGGATTCTCAATTGGACAGGAAAGAAATTTTCAAGTCCATAAACCAAGTGGTAAGGAGAGGTCCTTAGTGAAGTTTTTTGTGAGGTGCGGTCGGTCCATAGAGAAAATCTTAACCGAGTATGCCACTCTTTTGGATTGTTTTCAATTAACTTATGAATGAAAGTGAGCAAGTTCTTATTGGTGGATTCTGCTAAACCATTTCCCTAGGGATAATAGTTAGATGAAAACTTAATTATGATGCCATGATCAACTTCCCACCCAAATAATTTTAATGATGAAAAAGCAGGTTCATTATCACACACAACAACAAAAGGGAAACCAAAATGATTGATAATCCATGCTTCAAGAAAATTTATAACTACCTCTTTCATACATTTCTTGCAAGGAATTGCTTTAGTCCACCTACTGAAGTAATCAGTAGCAGTTGAAACATATCTATGTCTAGTTGAGTATGGTGGGTTGACAGGACCAATAAAGTCCAACCCCACTAAGAAAAAGGTCTTACCTCGATCAGTGGTTGTAATGGTAAATAACCATTCTTCTCCCTAGTGGGAGAGGTTTGACAAACATGACAATCCCTTATGTGATTGTATGTGTCCTTGAATATGGTAGGCCAATAGTACTCAACATGCATAATTTAAGTTGTAGTGGCCATACCTGATCCATGGCCTATTCCATACTTGTCATGCAGTTCTTCCATAACCCTAACCACCACTTCTTTTTCAATACATTGGAGATATAGTCCCTCATGATTCTTCTTATACAAAATTGTCACCTTAAGCATGTAACTAGCACTCTTTAAGCATAACACTCTTTTTTGTATTGAGTTCAAATAATCAAGGCATTTTTTATTCAAGAAATAATAAACTAGGTTATCATACCATTCATTAGGTGAGAAATCTTGGAGATGATAATGTTGTGCTACAATCTCAGGGCCCATTTCAGGCATTTTCCTTGTTAAATATTTCCCTCTTACCAGCTTTATTGGCTAAATCTCAATGTCTTACTCTTGTAACATAGCGACCCACTTAGCTCTCCTTTTACCCATCTCATTTCTCTTTAATAGGAGCTTCATTGCTGGGTCAAGCATAATGGTGAAGAATTTGTTCCTTAAAATGTAATGTCTAAATTTCGTGACTCCTCTAACTAGTGCATAAGCTTTCTTTTCCACATTCGAATATTTTAGTTCTGCATCCATAAGAGGAACACTGATGAAGGCTATCAGATGCTCATTTCCCTCATCTAACTTTTGTATCAACATGCTAGCATAGGGATGATCTGATGCAAAATAATATATATAAAAAGGGATTTGTGTAATTTGGCCTTACTAGCACAAGATCAAAAGTCTCTTGATTTCATCAAATGCTTGCTTTACATCAATAGTCCATTCCACTTTCACATCTTGCCTCAACATCACATTTAATGGCTTAACTATTTCTACAAACCCAGTGATGAATTTATGAATGAAAATAATCTTCCCAAAGAAATACTTCATTTCCTTTTTACTAGTTGGGGGTTGTATCTTCAAGATAGCTTGGATCCTTTTGGGATCAATTAAAATTCCATGTTCAAAGATCACATTTCCGAAGAGCTTTCCTTCTATTACCCTAAATATGCATTTCTTGGGATTGAGGGAGATGCCAAATTCTCTACATCTTGTAAATACCTTGCATAGGTCTAAAATATGATCTCCTGTATTCTTAGAGAACATAGTAAAATCATCCATATAGATAATAATGAACTTACCAATTATGTCTTTAAAGGAAATTTCCATAGCTCTTTGGAAAGTGGCTCCTACATTGATTAATCTGAAAGGAATTCTTCTAAATGCAAATGTCCCCCATTTGGTTGTAAAGGTAGTCTTATCCCTATCTTTGTATGGAAGCATGACCTAGTTGTAGCTTAAATAACCATCCAAAAAGAACATCATTTGGGATCCATTCACAATCTATAAAACCTCATCCAATGAAGGTAGTAGATAGTTATCTTTTCCAAAGCACGATTAAGGTTACTAAAATCCAAACATAACCTTATCTCTCCATTTTTCTTGCAAACTAGGACTAGATTATCTACCCATGTTGAATGTCTGACTGGGAAAAGGATGCAAGAAGACAATAATTTTTGCACTTCCTTATGAATAATAGATTCCAATAGTGCATTAATAGCCCTCTTCCTTTTCCGGAATGACTCTGCATCATGATTCAAAGGAATAGTGTTTGTGCTTATTGATGCATCATAAGTTTTCATATCCTCATAACTCCAGGCTATAACATCTTGATATTCATGTAATGCATCAATTAAAACTTTTCTTTCCTCTAGAGTGCATACTTTACATATGAACACATTCTTGACATCGTCAGGAGTTCCCATATTATATTCCTTGCATTGAATAGATATTGAGTCCTTTAATGTTTGTTGATCTTTATCCCTTATTTTTTCCAATGCAAAGATCCTCTCAAGTTGTACCATCCCTCTTGGAATTGTATTCATCTTCAAGTTAATGACCCCCTCCATATCTAGTTCTATCTCTCAAGGTTATGTTTCATCAATTATATGAGAAGTAAACACATCATAACTAGTGATAAAGTCCAAAACATGCTTATCATTTTCAAACACTTGAAAATTTGTCACATTATTTGGAACAAAAGGGACCGGTGTAAGTTCAATCATGAACCTTTTTAATCTAGACAAGGATAATAGCTCTAGAGTATTGGCTGCCTATGTCAAAGCATCTACAATATGATTCTTTATTTTGGGGATCAGTTGAGTATTAAATGCATAAAATCCTTCTATCAGATCCCATACTCCATACCTATAATTAGTCATTATCCTATCATGGCAAGAGTATTGCTTCTTGGCTTGGTTGACCACTAGCTCAGAATATTTGAAAACTTGCAATGCCTTGACCTTCTTTCTCAGAGCCATGAGTAACCCATGTATCAATGCCTCATATTCAACAAAATTATTAGTACACTAAAATTTTAGTCTATGTATAGCAAATAAGGCTTTACCTATTGTTATTATTAATTCAAATCCAACGCTTGCTCCTTTTTTAGGCTTAGAGCCATCAAACCATAAAGACTAGAATTTAGTGGAGGACATACCTCTGGAATCCCTTGTACTCTTACTTTTTCTTGATGAGGGATTTTTTTGCACAATTGGTTGTTTACCCTTCTAATCTTTCTAGATTTCCTACACCTCAAGTTTGACTACTAGAGAAGGATTAATACATCTCTTGATCTACTCTACAACAATCTGACAAAGACAACATTTGAGCTCAAGATGAGAGGCATTATGAACTCTACACCAATTGGGTAGTAGAAATTCTTCAAAATTTATTTGTCTTCTTAGATTTATATGATCTTCAATGCACTTCTAAATAAAATCCTAGAAATTATTAAGCAAACCAAGATTACCATCATCTTGGTTAGTATCTTCATCTGAATAAACAAATGCCTCAATATTGTTGGAACATTGAGTCAAATCCTTAGGAAAATCATGCCCCATAAGTAAATCCTCTACTTCTGATTCATCAAAATTTTCTACCAGGATATATTTTCCTAAACTTTCCTAAGAAACCAACACTTGATTTGATGTGTTTTGATATTCAGTGATCAGGTACTTCAATCTTGGTTCTTGTTCAATTTTGATCTAGTTGGGAACTCCCTTCCATGGTAACCACATATGAGAGTGATATGTAGAGGTGTATCCATTAAGTACTCTGATGAAGTTCCTTCCTAGAATCATCCCATAGGCATTTGGTATATCAACCACCTGGATATTGATGACTTGTTGCACATGTGGATCTGATGCAACCTGCATTGGGATAATATTTAATTCCC
Source organism: Sequoiadendron giganteum (assembly GCA_007115665.2). Taxonomy (NCBI): domain Eukaryota; kingdom Viridiplantae; phylum Streptophyta; class Pinopsida; order Cupressales; family Cupressaceae; genus Sequoiadendron; species Sequoiadendron giganteum. The sequence goes on from CM021104.1 coordinate 285,357,280, forward strand.
CTACTACACTTACTTTAGTTTTATCTAACTGAGTCACCTTACACTGAAAAGGAGTAGGAGTGATGCCTAATTTTTTGTAGACTGAGAATGGCATAAAATTTATTGATGCTTCAAAATCCAATAAGAAATTGTGTAGATTCTTACCAAATATACGAATGAAAATAAAGGAAGAAGTCCTAATTTTCTTGAAACAAACTTATTGGAGAATCAACATGAGACACTTGATTTTTATACTTTTCTTTACTCCTATCCTCTGTTTGTGCTTGAGCTTGATCTTTAGCAGGTTGATTATTCTGATTCTAAATGGGTTAAGAATTTTGTGTCTTTCCAGCCACCTCCTTAACCACTAGTTCATAAAAAAAATTTCTCTTCACAGTAGCATCTTGTGAAGACTTTGAGGGAGAATTATAATTTAAAGAACCAAATACAATGCTTTGAATGGTTGAAACTCTCAATAACTTAAAATTTTAAAGACTTACCTTTACCTTCTTGAGTTCCTCAGCCACATATTCACCCATTTGAGTCACGGTCATATCATTCATAATGTTCCTAGGTTGCTCCCCTTGCTTGTCCTTAGTAGCACCAACATATCCTCCTTTGGAAGCATAAGTAGATCCTACTTTAGAAAATTATTGCTTTGGCACATGAGGAAAGAAGGATTGTTACTTGCATTTGGATCAGGCAGTGTGCTAAAATTATTAGGTGGGGTAGATGTGGTAGAAGGTCCACCTACCTACCTATCCCTCAAATCATATGGCCTATTCCTTTGATGAAACATTTGTAATTCATCTATTCTATGTTCATCTTCAAATATAGGACCATTATGAATGGTATAATTGTCTTCAAATAATTGACATATAGAATCTCCATTATGTACCTGGTCAAAATTACTACCTTGCTCACCTAGTTCCTCCTCTGGCCCATTTTCCACACCCCTTGGAAAGGGAGCATGATTTAACACTAGTACTGGAGAATCATAAGGATCGGATGGCATAATTTCTTGCCCACTCACACCATTATCAGCTATCCATTGAACCTCCATATAGAATATGGATACTGTTGTCTATAATTCAAGACAATCAAACTCAAAATGTTGTGTTGTCTTATGGATTCTATATTATCTAACTAAGGCATCTTCTACTAGGAGGATGCACTTGTTGATTTATCTTGATTATCGGGCTGGTCCAGTGGCATAGGGACTCCTCCATTATAGGGTCTAGTGTTCTAGTCCTATTATGTCTTAGGGGTGGCCTTCTATCAAAATTATATCCTAATGATTGACCCTTGTCAAATATTTTTCCCTAACCTTGTCCTCTTTCAAAGCTTTATCCTCAACCTTGACCTCTTTGAAAGCTTTTTCCCTGGCCATGAGAAAAGTCCCTATTTTCTCTACTGTAATTGGATTGTATGCCTCTTTGTACAACTTACAATTGACTATTTTGATTTCTCAAGTGACTTCAATGGATAATTTATTAACTTTCTATATTAACTCATCCAACCTCTCTTTATCTGTGTTTCCTTGTGTTGGTACATAATTGTGTGATTTATTTAGCACCTTAGAATGCTACAATTAAGTTGGGATATTAGATTGTTGTTGAGGGAATGTTCTTTGCCTTGAATTCTGTAAATAGGGAGGAAGTGGTTGGGCTTGATTTAATGGAGGACCTAGGTGAGGTACCAATGATATCTAAGGACCAAGTTCATCATAGGAGTCTAGTTAGCTAGAGCTTGGTTCAAACCTTGGACTTGTCCTGGATGGGAAGCAGGTCCTAATGAAGGAAAGGGTCTAGACACATGCTGCCTTAAATTTGAGCTAGCCTTGACTACCTCAGCATATCCATATGTTAGTGAATCTAGAGGTTGATGTTTCTACTTAATAAATATATAGGTGAGGCTATCCAGTGCTTCATAATAGACCTCTTTAACTAATGCATCATCTACAGTATAAGGGGGTTGTAATCAAGAGTAGGAAAAATGAAATCTATTGTTAAATGAGCCTATGGGTTCATTGTCTTCCCTCTTGATTGATATGAATGGGAGGTATAGGTCATTGGGAGTGATTTGAATTCTAATCTTCTACAAGAAGGTAGTCTCCAGTTGATCCGAAATAGCGACAAAACTAGTCGGTAAATGATTGTACCAATAGAATGCCCCCTCTTCAAATGATTAGGGAAAGAGTTTGCATGCCACATCTTCATGGTTAATCAATCTATCTTTTAGGGTAGTTTGTAAAATCTTGATATGGTTCTGAGTAATCCCATTTTCATCATTGACATGGAACTTAGAATAGAAATTCTCAAGATTCTTGGGAATGACATTATAGTTGTTGAAGGATAGGGGTGATGATATTTTTCCAAAAAATCCATTGGTGGTGATGGAGGTGGTAGTGTATTATTAGGCATTGGTTGAGGCTCCTAAACAAGGATAGAATTAAGCTCAGTAGGTTTAATGGGAGTGAGTTTAGTGGGAATAGCCTTAGAATAAGATGATGAAGAGCTGGACAAAGAAGATGGTCATATGGGTGAAGATGATGACACCTTCCCTTTCTTGGTCCTCCTTGACTTGGTAGGGGCTCCTAGCTCTTGAAAATCTCCTTATGTTGTAGATCTAGTCTATCTTCTAAATCTCTGTGGAGATATGGATGATAGAAAATTCTCTAGCTTTATTAAATCAATCCTCCTTCTAGCACCAATCTATTGATGGTGTTTTCAGCAATGCAACAACTCAAACATAATACAAGTATCATATATCTGTTGAAAGGTAAATTTCTATCTACAAGCCTCAAGAAATAACCCCAAGGTCTCTAATGTCAGGTCTTGACAATATATACAACAACTCAACGATAATATGTGAAAATGTTGGGAATCACAAGAGACCTTACAAACAAAATGCTGGAAGCTTGAAATTTATCAAATGTAACAATAATAGTGATTCTTTGTGAATCTTTCTCTAATAATTATATTAAAGAAACATAAAAAGATAAGGGTTTAAGAGATATATCTAATCTAAAACCTAAGATTAATTGTGCAAATAATAGTTTTTAAGATGGAAAAATCCTCCCAAAAAACAATCTTTTCGTATCCAAGATTAAATCCACAGTATCATAAAGACAGTGCAATATCCAAAGGAATTAAGGATTTTTAGATTGTAAATATTCAAACATTCATTCAATCATTCAAAATTAAACTTGAGTGTAAAATAGAGTAAGTCTGGGTTAACTTTACATAGTAATCCATAATAAATAGATCACTAAAATTATGGACCGAAGATTCCTCAACACCTCAAACACTTTGTCATAAACACAATTGAACTATACCTAGTTCTAAGATCAATCATACAACTTTCTCAGTAGATAATTAACTAGAGTCACAAGAACTATGCACGAATGAAATAAAAAAAAGAAGAGCACCAAAAGATAACGTCTTCACTTGTATTCACTTCACCAATAATTTGCAACAATTCAAGTTCCTTAGAATGTAGCACTAACAACTTAGCAACCATTTGCTATGCACTTAGTTACTATCAGCTATCAAAATTACAAATGAGAAGGAGGCCTCAATTTATAGAAACCCTCAAGTCATGTCAGCCTAAGAGAAGTAGAAATTAGGGTTTTATATTAGGTCAACTAGATAGGTCTGCCTTGACATTTTTCAAATTCCTTAATTTAAATTTATAATAAAATAATACAAGGTCAGCCCCAAAAGGTATTTTTTATAATTAAATATCATTTGTCATAGAAATATATGTAGGACCAACTTGTATCCTTGGTAAGCTTGATGTAGAAGTCACATTCTCCTAGGAATCCAGGTTGAGTCATCCCCTTTGTCTTTATATCCTTCCCCCCTAGAAATTTATTTAGCCTTAGATAACACATTATCCAGGTCGACTGGGTTTGGAATTGGAATAAATTATATTCTCACCTTAATTGATTTTAACTCATCTTCAAACCTATTCAAATATTTCTCCCATTCTATTTGTAACCCTTGATATTTATCTAGGTTAGATATGTAAATGGCTGCATCCTCAAGTTGTTTTTTGAAAATTGGTCCATTACTGGCCAGAGAGTAAACATCATGCCACCATTTCTAGAATTGAAAAATATTTATATTCTTTTTCCTAGATTTTCTTCTTCCAATGATAATCTCCAAAAATGTAACACATCCATCATATATTTCTTATATCTTTCCCTAGATCTTTGTCATCTTCTAAAGGGCTTTCATAATTAACTCATTTCCATAACTCCTTACCTCCATCCACTCCATTGATTTAGATATATCATCTAAGGTAAATATGTTCTTCTTGACGAGTTCTTCCTTGGGAGTATCTACAATCTTCTTCAATTCTTCAATAGTGGTATCATCCAATTTTTGACAATCTGCTGAAAAATTGAGATGTGTCCTCCAAAAATATCGCAACCTTCTCATAGGTGTGAAAAATATTTTGAATCACATCATCTCCTCTTTTTCTTACACCATCCAACCATTCTTGAATGGATTATGTGGAAGCTCTAATCCTTTCAATTTCAGAAATTACCTCCTTGGACAATAAACCCTCAAAAATGAGGTTTCTCCACTAGACTGGGCCTGTAAGGGTTTGATCAAATGCTGCACATATCTCTATACTTCCCCCAGTTTCCTGTGTAGTTCCTCCTTTTCTTGTGTTTCATTGTCTAATATCTTTAAAATGGTTTGAACAAACTCCTGGAGATCCTCCTTCTCTTGTTATTTTGTTGTAGGACCAAGATTAATAGTCTACACCTTGTAATTTAAAGTCCCAACTTCATATTTCTATTTGTCTTTAGTAAGAGTAGCAATATGGAAAACCCTATTATTGAATTCATCTTATAAAACTAGAGATTGTCCTAACCTTCTTTCTTTATTTAGGTTGACCCCAACTAGTTAGGAACATATCCCAATTAGGGTTATCCTCTTCAACAATCACTGATTTAAGATTTAATCTCTCTTTCAACCAAACATGAACATCATGTCAAGGAGATTGAATATTTCATAAAATGGTTGTGATTAATGTCACCAGGTTTTCATTGATGTCAACACAATACTATATGTATGACTCATTTACTAAAATTTATTTCCCATTGAAGATGACCATTATATGTGGTCTGGTATGTTCATTTTTAGGACTGGTTCCTACCGTATGACAAACTATGATTCAGATATTTTAAGATCTTTGCCAACTTAGCATGTGCAATACTCTATGGATGTTTGTCTAACGTAATTGATGAGTATGATATATATATATGGATATATGTCTCTCTAGAAGATATGGATGGATGCAAGGTTATCCAAGAAGGATATAGAGGCAAAAATGGTTGCGAATATCGTAGACTAGAATAAACAAAGCAAGCAAAGTCAATAAGTGTGTGATCAGAGAAGAACTATTGAGTGATTACTAATATATAGTACTTCGTATACTAAGATTCATCTGGAACTAAATCCAACATAAGAAAGGTGTAATTCATCAGTTCACTTTTGGTGGTAAGCCATCACTTTTGTATCTCTATGGTTGTGAGCCATCCAGGTTGTAGCCCAACAGATAGTGAGTCTGAATAGTGAGTCCTTATTCCAAGTAGTGAGCCTTGTTCTAGGAAGTGAGCCTTTTTGTAAGTGGCTTTGATATTCTCTATAGTGTGAGTTAATCCTCACCGTGGTTTTTCCCTCATTAGGTTTTCCATGTAAATATGGTGTTACTGTGTTTATGTGATAACTTTAATCTTTTTTATTTATAGATAAATAATTTATGTAGCATTTGGATTTGGTTTCGATAAATAGTTAAGGAAATTAAATTGGTGACTATTGATTCACCCCCCTCTCAATTGTCTTGTTCAACAATTGGTATCGGAGCAAGGTCCTTTAGAATAAGTCTAACAACTTGAAGGAGATCTTGGTAGGTTGGAAAAATGGTGAAGGGATCTTACCTAGATGAAGAATTTAGAATAGATACCTTAGAGTTGGGAATGAAGATCTAAAAGAAAATTTCAAGCAAGCCAATGAATGTATTCATAAACTAAGAAATTAGATCCAGAAATTTAAGTTGAAGCGCAAATAAGTTTATCGGGAACTAAGAGAAGCTACAGAGACTACTGAAAATATAAGGATGAAACTTGAAAAAAGAAAAAAGGTGGAAGAGAATTTTAAATTGGAAATTCAGCAAAGGAAAGAAGTTATTAATCAAAAATTAGAAAAAAAATGAAAAGCTTGAACAAGTAGTAACTCTTAAATCTGATCTAGAAAAAGAAAAAAGTTTTGAAGATAAATTCAAGATAGTTTGAGATTGCTTGATGATTTGATTTCATCTTAGAAGCCTGTAAAGGATAAAAGTGGTCTAGGACTCAAAGAAGGACAAAGTTCAAAAACAAACCCAAGTTTTAACAAAATGAATAGTCAAAGAAAATGCAATACTTATCAAGGCAAGAATAGAAGGATCAATACCGAAAGGATACCCAACCGAAAATCTAATAATCAAAGGTACCTATATTTTAATGGCTTTTATTACTCATGAAATAAATTCAGACATACGTAAACAAAATGTAGAAGTATGATGAATTAGAATAGATTAAGTCAGAATTTTGGACTCTTTACTAGACAATGTTATGTGTGCAACAAGTTTGGACATAAATCTATCAAACGTAGAAGTCATATAATGATGAACAGACTCAATATTGGTAGAAGAATTCATTCATTCCAAGGTTACTATTACATGTGCAATATTTTTGGACATAAGGATAACTAGTATAGGACAAGGATGAATAAAAACACTAATAATCAAAAATTTGTTGTGTGCCACTCTTACAACAAACCAAGACATTTTTCAAAATTTTATAAGAAAAAAATTGGAAAGAAACCAAATCCGGAATAGAAGGAAATGTTAAATCTATAAGTGAGAAGAGAAATGGAAATTACTTGGAGAAAGAAAGAAGAACCTAAGAACAAGGAAAAATTAGAGAATCTTATATCTGCATTCGGTGTCGATGCCCCTTCTATGAACTGAATCTAACAATGGCTTTAGGGGGAGCAGTCACAAACAATATATCTAGCCCCCGGTATAAGTGGTGCCATGTGATGACACAAGGTTATGTAATGAAAATTATCATTCTGAAGGCAATGAAGAAAATTTTGGTAGAAAACAAGCAATACAGAGGATTTGTGGAACCATTTTTGGTTTCAGTGCATTTCAGAATATGGCTAATAGCTTTGGCTAAAGAAAAATCTGATAGACTAAAGTATGAATGATGATGTCATGAGAAATAAATTATCTTTTATGATGAAACCCTAAAAAGTGATAATAAGGAAGATTGAGCAGTCATTCTCATTTTTGAAATGATCGAGATGAGAAGTGAAAGAGTTAGGTTTTTGGCAAGTGAAAGTATGGAGAACAAGGTTGAAGCAATGGAGTCAAAGGAAATGGTGACATTCAATCCAAACAACAATTAATTGCAAAAATTGAGTAAGTTACAAATTGACAAGTTTGATCTGGAAAAGATTAGGAATCTTGAGACTTCTCTTTCAGTTGAGAAAATGAAAATGGTCAAGAATATAGGGCACAAGGGATTAGACATTTGGAGTGAATTTCTATAATTTTTGAATGTGGACATTGTTCAAGCTATTCTAAGTAGAATTAAAGGTGAATATATGATACTTGAAAAACCCTGTCAAATCTTGAAAGAAGAAATTGTAGCAATAACATGATTATCTAATAATGGACCTGTTCCAGTCAAGAAATTTATAAAGAACAAAGAGGTTGAAGCCCTAACTGGGGTAATAGGACATCAAAGGGAACTTATAATTCACACCATAATTGACCCAGTAATAAGGTATGTTTTATATGGCATCACATATAAGATTTATTTCAAGAATAAGGAAGGTTCTACCACAACGATTGTCGTTTATGTTGCACATAAAATGGTTAAGAATAAGGAGGATTTTGACTTATGTGAATTATTGAGAAATAAATTAATGGAAAATATAACAATGAAAAAGAATGAAAACTATCCTTTTCACTTTGAATATATGGTTATATGCTTGATGATGTATTTTATGAATTCATTACCATTGAAAGAAAATGTTGTGTGGAAGTTAGCTACACCTATTAAGAAGAAAGTTTACCGATATTTGAACTATCTAGCTGAAAAAGAAAAGCTTTGAAAATAATATTTTGAAATAAAAATGAATGCATGGAATTCTGGTATGGTTTCCAATCTAGTTATGATATCTAAAGTAGGATTCTCCTTCAGAAAGAAGAAAACAAGAAGAATCATTTCATATTCCCCATCAAAAATTAAGAAGTAGAAGATAGAGGAAAAGGGAGAAGAAAAGGAAATGAAAACTACATAAACACTTGATTTGGTATCAATAGATGATGATGATGAAGATTTCATTAAAGAAAAAGTGTTAAAAATTCTTGATCAACCTAATGGATTGAAGAAGATTGGAGATATATGGTTGTCTCAATCCTCATATGAATAAGATAGATGCTTTGTCCATTTACATAATTCATAATGATATTGATCAAAGTGAATTGACAAGTATCTTATCTAATTTATTGATCGAATAGATTGAAGATAGATTAAAGGAATAGTCACCCAGTAAAACAACGAAAAAATATGAAATTTGATTGGCTATGGAAGAAAGATGTTGGAATGCACATAAGAAGTTGACTCAGAGTCTAAATTAACTAAAAACATACATCAAGAATGTAAATAGTGTATATAGATATTGTCTCTAGTGGCCTATTGCTATTGGGAACTACAGAACAAAAAATGATTCTATTGAGCATGAATTGAACTCTATTAGAAAAACATATGATGCTCTTAACGACAAGGATGGAACACAAAAGAAAAGGATCAATTCCTTACAATTTGATCTTGTTGTCATCATGGTAAAGAGGGATAATATTGTGAAGACCTTTTCTAAAGTCAAAGAGATAACTAAGTTAAGATTAGAATAGCTTTTTAGTCTCCTAATTGATGTTGAGAACAATGCACAAAATATTGTTATTTCAGATACTCTTCTAGAAACAATTGATTCTACAGCAAAGAAGACCAATATTTGTTTATGCATAAAGCTGGTAGTGGATTCCTAGAAGACATGTCTTTTGGAATTGAAAGAAAAATACAAGGAAATATTTTAAAGAAAGAAGGATTGAGGTAAAGAATCATTTTTGATAACCTTTTTGTAGAATTTATGTAATAAAAAGGAGAGATGGAGAGATGAAGAATTAGAGGAAAAACTTTTTGTAGAACAATTTTGATAGGGGGAGTAGCCAGTACATTTAGTACAGTATACTTGAAAAGTTTTTGTCATTGATGTCAAAGGGTGAGAAAAGGAAGCATGCGAAACAAATGACAATCATTTTATCAAAATATTTACAAAGGTTGTTGTTGTTGGATTTTAACATCTTGTGTTTCCATCGATGACAAAGGGGGAGATTTTTGGAGATTGAAGATTGCATCAAATGGTTATCATTAATGTCAACAAGTTGTCATTGATGTCAAAACAAAGTTTTATGTATGACGCATTTACCATAAGTTATTTCCCATTGAAGATGACCATTATATGTGGTCTGGTATGTTGGTTTTTAGGATTGGTTCCTATTGTGTGACAAACTATGATTCAAATATTTGAAGATCTTATCCGACTTACCATGTGAAATACTCTATGGATGTTTGGCTGACCTAATTGATGAGTATGATACATATATATATGCATATATGTCTCTCTAGAAGATGTGGATGGATGCGAGGTTATGCAAGAAGGATATAGAGGAAAAAAAGGTTGTGAATACAACCAACCAAAATAAGAAAAGAAAGCGAAGAAAATAAGTGTGTGATTAGAGCATAACTATTGAGATATTACTAATATACAATACTACCTATATTGAGCTTCATCTAAAACTAAATCTAGCACAAGAAAGGTGTAATTCATTAGTTCAATTTTAGTAGTAAGCCATCACTTTTGTATATCTATGGCAGTGAGCCATCTAAGTTGTAGCCTTGTGGATAGTTAGTCCAGAAAGTGAGTCCTTATTCTAGGTAGTGAGTCTTGTTCCAGGAAGTTCACCTTTTTGTAATTGGTTTTGATATCCTCTATAGTGTGAGTTAATCCTCACTATGGTTTTTCCCTCATTGGGTTCTCCACGTAAATCTGGTGTTACTGTGTTTATGTGATAACTTCTAGTTTCTACATTTATAGATAAATCATTTATGCAGTATTTGGATTTAGTTCCAGTAGATAGTTAAGGAAATTAAATTGGTGACAACTAATTCACCCCCCACCTTCTTAGCTTCCTATTCAACACATTAGACTCTTCATCCTCTACAAAATATATTTCTCTTTTTTACCTTTGGAGAGGTTATTTTTAACATCTTCTTGGCCATTTTTTGTATCATGTTCCTTTATTTTACCTCAAAAACTATTTCATCCAACTATTGTCTGAACATATTCAACTCTCCCCTCTTAGGTGTAGGCATATCCTCTTCTTCTTCTTCTTCTTCTGGATCTCTTGTGGCATTCTCCTCTTCATACATAACTTCCTCGTCCATGGGCATATTTTAGAAAGGAGATATAGGAGGAGAACTATTTCTTGTATTTTCTCTCTTTGCTTCTCCTAGAGCATCATTACGAGGTGCCTCTTCATTATCCTCTGCATTCATCAATTCTCTAACTTCTTCCACAAGGATAGTTTTATGTTTTGGAGAGTTTCTCCACACATATAATTGAGGATTTTAACCAGAAATTTCTACATCAACCACCTTGGAATGAGTGGTGTCCTTGTTAGCCTTTTCCTTCTTTGATTTAGAAATTCTCTATCCTTTAGTGATAATTTTTCTCTTTTTGGAAGCTTGACCTTCTCCAATTCCTTCTTCAATGATCTCCTTAGAAGGCATCCTAGCCTTGAAAATAGGCTCCCTTTGAGATCCTTTCCCCTTTTCCTGACTCTTGGTCCTCCTCATAAGGTGGAATTGAGTTTCCTCCATGTCCTCTTTTGAATTTGGTTCAACAAAATCATCCTTAGTAGTTTTTTTTTCTTGTTCTAAATGAGACTCAAGGTCTCCCATCAAATCATATGTAAACTTGGTGCCATCTACCTCCAAGTTGAGAATATTTTCTTTACCCACGATCTGGAATATTTTAACACATGAGCATTAAGTACATTCAAATCAACTGCCTCTTGCTCAGACCAATCAATAGAAGGAAGTGTCTTGTCCTTATACTATTCATAATCATGATGCTGCAAAAGATCCTCTTCATCATCCACCTAATCAAGAACATTGGATATCTTGTACAATCTAATCAATTTCAAGGACAACCTAGAAATTTTTCTCCTAATCACCTCAAACTCATCTCTATAGTTAACCCAATAATCCTCAATGTGATCTTTGTGCTTGAACTCTCTGCTAGGCATATTTTATGAAACACCATAGGGATCAAAGTAACATCTATTTGTATGTGAGTACAAATAAAGTTTGACCATCTCCTTTTCTGATTGGTGGGCACTCTGAATGGAAGGAAATACATCCAAACCTCTAATCCTCAAAGTAAAATCACAACCAATCCTTGTCCTATGCATGTTCTTCAAGACTGTATCAAATGCCACTACCTGCCTTGTCACTTCCATCAATATAAGCTTATTTGTTGGGTACCTTGGAAGTTTGAAAGGCACTGTTGGTGAACCATGCACTTTGATATAGGAAAATCTTGGAAATTGGATAAACCAATAACCATACTTATTGATTAGATCCATGGAATCTCATGATATTATTACATGGAGGGAATCTTGTAACATTCTGGTAATGTACATTAGGAAATCATCATTGATCCTCCTATAATTTTTAGTATTAAATTGTAACTAAGGGTATACATCATAAATCGTATCCTTCCCAAGGACTCATTTGTAGCTCAAACCTCTATTTATGTTCTTTCTATGAAGCAAGTACAAAAGATATGAGGTCATTGTGAATTTTCTAATGTCCTGCACACTTCTTAACTATATATCCAAGTTGTCACTTATGATCCTGAACCAATGGTAATGCACACCCTTGACAATTTGTGAGATAACATAAAAAAATTACTCTTTGAATATTAAATACTCATCCAATCCCATAACTCTTCCTAAGAGAGTGATCATATCATTGTATTCTAGCTTGAATTCACTCCTATGTAGCTACTTGGGAAAATTGGAGTAATGTGATTTTGGTTTCTCAATCCAAAAACTATTCATCATATCCAAAGCCTTATTGGGATCCTTCTGATAAAACTCCTCAACCTCTTTGATGATTATCATTACCAAATTTTGGTGGGAACCATTATTGAATGTTCCAACAATGAATTCCTCTATCAAATTTTCCACAAATATTCCTTGAGGGCCCACAATATTCCTCCCATCTGAATCAAAGTGCTTTGCACACTCTAGGAAAAGTTCTAGACACAATATAGATGGTGGAAATCCAACAGCCTGAGCTAACCTTATGTGTGTGACAACCTTTGTAAAATCAGAAGGTGCACCTCCAAACATCCTCTGCTTGAAGTCATTATAATCCACATGTCCCATGTTGGTATCGGCTACTTTTTCCCATGCTAAGTGAATATTGGATTTTTCCCTTGTCCCCTTGAATTGACTAATATTTCAGTTGATTTAGATTTAGACTCTGCAACCTTGGTAGATTCACCCTACATCTATTAAGAAAAGACTACAATTACCATTATGCTAAGGTGAAATATTCAATTACATCATTATATGAATCATTTAAATTCCTATTCAATTCCCAAAATAATCTCAAGTTAGTTTCAATATCACAAAACCAAGTTTTAAAAAACCATAAGATGAATTTCAAGAAAACCTCAGGTTTATCCGCCTCCACTAGATCTTAGTGAAGAATTTTTTTTTGAGGAATATTCCCTCAAGAAGATTCCATGAAGGTATGGAGTCTTAGAGAATTCCATCATAGGCATATTTTTGTGAACATTCTCAATACTTAGTGAATCTTAGCTAATCAACAAGTACCATTTGCATTTTTTAACCTTGAGGATTTTCGCTGGAGATGGACTTTGGGAAATCCAAGGTTAAGGGATTTTCATGATGGAATTGAATTTTGAGGAATATTCCTTGAGATAGATTCTACGATAAACATGAGGCTCAAGGAAATATGTGATGGGTGAATTTTCGGGAAGGAAAACATAGTCGGGTTTTTTCATTGATGAAATTTTTTGGCAAAGTTCCCACTTTTACTTGTTCTTCAAAATCAAAAAATTGGTGGCATTTATTTACTCATGACTTGCATTAAATTTGTAATCTCTAGCCTAAAACATGGGACTATATTTGAATGCAAGCATAATCATCACAAATGCAAAAGATCCCACTACACAATTGACCACAAATAATTTGACCATAATAAAATTTCTCCACATAAAAGACAAGGTTCAAAAGATATTGGGTTGCATAAAATCAACTCACATACTTAGGGCATGATCAAACCTAACTTAGAGTCACCAATGCATGCCACATGGGTGATGTACAGGTGGAGTCTAAAACCCTAAATTCATTGAAAACTCAGGTGCCTTGATCTCAACCCAAAAAACCAATAAGAACCCTAGTTTAGGGGTGATGCCCTATTCCAATTAGGCTCAAAAGAATGACAATGAGGGCAAGGTCCAATCATTGACAAACCAAAAAAATTGACCATTAATAGCATTAAAACCAAATGAAGAAGATTACTAAAAAATGAATGGTGATGCATAATGGAAGCAATGAAAAAATGCACCATTGATTATCAAAGATGAATCAATAAATTGATTAGACCCATAAAAAATCATGAAAACCCTACCTACGAGTCTAGAAATATGAAGTAATGATGAAAATCCAACTCAAAAACCCTATCTGATGACCTAAAAAATGTGAAATCGATCCTCAAATTCGTAGCTTCAACAACTATAAGAATGTCTCTAGTGCTCCCCTCAAATGCACAAGTTAAAATGAATACCAAATGACAATCAAGAGTATAAATCAACCTCCCAAAATGGCAATAAATGACAAGTACGATGAGCCAAAAAATAATAAATGCACTAATAATACTTTATGTCAGACTTTAGGGATTTGAGGCCAAGATGGACTTAGGGAAATCTAGGAGCCATAGATTTTAGTAAAAATTCAAACACCTAGAGAATCTGCCAAGACAAAATTTTTGTAAAAACCAATCTATCAAGAAAATATGGTAGGGATAGATTTCCATGAAACCTAGTCCATTAGAAAATCTTCCTAGGACGGATTTCCACAAAACTCCCTAGAACTAGCACAATTTTCTACCTTAGTGAATTTTTCATGAAACACTTGCATTCAAGGTAGCATCAAAGATTGAAATGCTGAAAAAAAAAGCACCCAAAGTGTAGATAAAGCAATGAATCAAGCCAAGTGAAGTGAACCCAAAACCCATAGTAGGGGGGAAAGGTCAAACCTAAAGCAAAAACCAAAAATAAAAAGCAAGCAAAAGAGGGTCCCTGCCTTCGATGGGGTGTGTGTGTAAAAAGTGCACAACAAGATACTCAAGTTACACTAGGATATCTTTCCCTTCAACCATAGTTCTCAGAGTGACATTTGAGTTCATAATTCTATCAACAAGAGAGAGAATAAGAGATAGGTGTGTGCTTAATTTTTATTAGGTCTCTAAGCTATCCATATTGTTCAATCGTTTCTTCTTTTTCCTTGTGCAATGTGAGGTATTCTTCATGTAGCTTTGTCAAACCAAACCAGGTTTGATCATCTTGATCTAGAGCTAGATTAAAAGTGTTAGAAGCATATTTTATTTGAGTCTCAATAGTATCTTCATCATCCTTGAGTATTTGAATTTCATCAATCCATGCCCAAAGAAATGAGAATAGAATTCTAGCCTCATTTTCACAATCTTGAAGTCTTTTACTTTTTCAAGAGAATTTCTATATACAGACTTAAATCTATCTCCAATTTCCAACAATCTTTTTTCTCTGACCCAAGTATCCATTTCACTTACTACTTGAATTCTCATTTCTTTGAAAGAATTAGTCAATGTATTTATGCTTTCTATAATGGACTATGATTGAAAAGGTACCTTTCTTCTAGCTAACTACTCAAGTGTTCTTGGAGTGGGCTCTACATGAAAAATTAATGGATAAACCTTGGTATATTTTCTCTTTTCTCTAGAGGTAGTTATTGATTTACCAAAGATCCCTTTTTCTTTTTCATGAATTTCTATGGCCACTTCTATATAAGTTTTGAATCTTTATCTACTAGGATCTCTAGTGTTGTTAATTAACATTTCAATACAATCAACAACATAATATTTCTCAGTCTCATAGCCTAGTTTTGGAATCCATACACTTCTAGATTCAACCACCTTGATAATATAGTAGTATGTAGATACCAAAAATGTTGTGTCATTCTTATATCTTGGTACTAACTCTGTTGGAATTATTCACCTTCTAATCATTCTTCTCTGAAATTTTCCAAAGAATGCAGGAAGGGCTCCCCCTTGTGCATCTAAATCTCCAATATTTCTCATTAAATCTCTAATTTGATGAGCAACTGGTTTGGTATTTACCCAAACAAATTCTCCTAGAGCATGAGCTTCCCTCATAAAGTAAAATATTACGCATACAATCAATTTTCTATACCTAATTATGCATTTATTCTTCTTGTTATCATTCAAATTCATCAATAGTTGTTTCCATAGTAACTCGCAAAGATCATATTTAGTCCCTTTCTCAACCATTTCTAAGGATATGTTTATTGTGGCATCAAAGAAATCATTGTCACCAAAGATCAAGTGTGCAATAACCATACTCGCATATTGAACAGTCAAATTATTGATTTTAGTACTCTTATACTTTATCAATCCTTTTCCTTTGTTATGTTTTCATAATGGAGAAGGTCCAGAGGAAGATAAACCAAGCAAACCTCTAATTGCTTCTTTGGATACCATGTAGAATCATCAAGACACATAAAATGATCATGAAACCTACTTAGTTCCAATCTAACACATCTCTCTTCATTGCTAAAGTTAGGAAACTGATGCCACACATCTAATTTCATTTTTGTTAGTACATTGTGTTCTAGTTTCAGGGTATAATCTTCTCCAATTAACTCTTCAATCCATAATATGTGTGCTTTTCCATAAGTAGGTTCTTCCAATTTTCTATGAATGTAAATCCCAATATGTACAATTGAAACAACATCAAGGGGAACTTCTAAAAATGCACCCAAGGGGTCAAGTTCTAAGGTTTTAATAGGGTACTTTTTAAATACTGGTTATGGTCTCTTAGAATTATCCATTACTTGAGGTGTTTCCATCAAATTTAATTGAATTCGTTGAATAATTCACAAGGGATAATGTATAACAACAATTACTTACCTTTCACCTATGCACCAATGCCAAACTTTAGAATTCTACAATATGGAAGTTCTTCAGACTCTTCAAGCTTGCTCCACACTCTACTTCCCTTCTGCAATTGGTATCAAATTAATTTTTCTTAATACACTTAAGTTTATTCCTTCGATCCCATTTTTTTCAGCAATAAATGATTCAAATCATAAGTAGATGTCCTCAAAAATTGTGTGTACTTTTGTCATTTCAAGCTTTGCAATATTCCTTCTTCACACATGTCTACTTAAAATTATTTTTGTAGAAGATCTTGAATTCATCATCTTCAATAAATACACTAGTGTCATGCCATGAAACCATAAAAAAAATCTCCACACAATGCTTTGATGATGAAAAAAGAATCATTAATCAACCATGACACCCAAACACGATACCTCAAACCAAAAAATAGAGGACAACAATAATTTTATAATAATTTTGAAGAAAAATTCCTTCCATTAACAACACTAATTCAATCCTGCTCCATACCATGACATTTCGTATATGTCCCCAAATTATATCACATGACTTAACATAGAAAACATATAACAATTCTTAATTCCAGATCTCGATGATATATCAATGAAGTTGTTGCAATAGATGAGTTGCATCCATACATAAGTCGATGCCAGAAAGTAATATAGAATAAATGCAATCACAACCATTTTATGTCCAGCATAGGTAGAATACAAGTTACATGAGTCTAAAGAGTCAACAATATTAGATGGCGACACCAAAAAAATACACGACTTCAACAAAGTCAATAAAAATAGCAATTCATTCAAGAAACCAAGAAGAAGGTCTCTTACACACCCACAATACATGAAGAGGATAGCCATAACACTTTTAATTCCCATGACACATAAATATTGCTATAAAGAATTTAATTCCATGAGAATACAACTCCCACTACAAAGTGACACAACGAATGCAAACCCACGTTATGTGTCAATGAAGATATATCTTTTAAAACTCCATGGATTTAAAATGCCTCTCATATGCATAATTTTTTTTGCTACAAGTAGACATATCAAATTTTTCTAAACGTCTTTAGTAGATTTCAAACTTATTGCCTTTCTAAGTTTAGAATCAGAGGTACCACTCAAAACAACATTCCTTTCTTTACCATTTCTCTCATATTCCTTGATTTCATCATCACTTGTTGAAACAATATCAAGCATAGTATATCCTTCTTCAACTGACTGCAAGAAAAATAATCTAAGAGAGACTAGAAAGGACTCTATCTTGGCTTTCTAGTAAGTATAATTCATTCCATCAAACAAAGGAGCTTTGACACCCTTCCTATGCACCATCCAAATATACCTCAAGTGGTTAAGCTTTATCCAAGGAACCAAAACTCTAATAACAATTGTTAGATACATAGGATAACAAAGAGGGGGTGAATCAATTGTCTACTTAAAAACATTCGAACCTTCAATATATTTTCAAACCTTTATCAACCATTAAACCCTTATTATGCATTAGAAAAATTTAAAATTATGAAACCATAATGCAATCACATCCAAACACATAAGGACACTAGATTTACATGGAAAACCCAAGAAGGGAAAAAACATAGTGAGGATTAGCTCATATATTTATGAATTGCAATACTAAATACAATTAGGCTCACTACCTAGAAAGAGAAGAAATGCTCATTGTCAGGTGGTTGACTACCAAGAAGAATGAAGAATAGAAGAAGACTATTACAAAGAGATTCACTATCTCAAGAAAATAGGATAAGTCCACCATTGAAATTTTATTCCATCTACAACCTTTGGCTTATTGCCTCCAACAACTTCAAACACACTAAAAATGTAGACCATTCTTCTATCTGCTTCAAATTCATATACATTAATCTCACACTCAAATCACCACACTTAATCAAATTCACATATTTCACATACCTTCTATAGATCCACACACATCTCCAATAATTTACCTTACATTTATACCATCCATGACCTAAACAATCTCAATTAGGTTGGCCTTAATGAAATGTATGTACCTAAAACATACAACACCAAAATAGGTCAACAAAAAACACATCTATGGTGGAAATAAGTGAAGGAAAACTACACCAAGGGTTAACTAGTACCAAAATATACATCACCATGCTACTCAACGCATTTACAATCCATGAGATACCTCCACAAATAGCGCTAGCATGCTAGGTTGGCCAAACCTAGACTAACACTACAGGAGACCACACACACAATTCTCTAGGTCACATAGACCACACAACAACACTTAAAAACATCCACACAACATCTCAAAACATTCTAGCATCATCATAATATTCTACAACTATATCAGAACCGCCTAAAACTTATAACACCAATATTCTATGCAACTAGAAACACTGCCGCAAAAAACAACTCACAAACCAACCTTGTAGAACACCTCAACAACTGAAACCTCGAGGGAAGGAAGTTGAAGAAAATATAATCATGTTATAAAATTTTCAAGAGAAGAAAATTTACTATAGAGAAATGTGGAGCAATCTCATTTCTCCTAGACAACCTTCTATATAGATAGATAAACTATCAAACACAACTTTCACTAAAAAATGGTCTAAAATATGAAACTATAGATATAGAACCTTCAGACATCTCTGATCATCATATAAAAACCACACAATCATATCTTCATCCATGAAGAAATGGAAATCAGAACATTGAACATACCTCTATCACATTGCACACTCTTTTATTCAAATTTTCTCAAAATCACTTGTAAACCAAGTGAACTTACTACAACTGCAACTCTTGTCCATCAATGAATCAAAGAAAACACTAATGATAGAGCCACAATTCACCTTCTTATCAAATCAAAACACATCCATACTAGCATAAGCACTTGACAACACCAACCATCTGCATACTATTGGCATCAATGACCAACACCAACAACTGTTGACATCAATGACCAACACCAATAATTGTTGACATCAATGACAACACTAAAATCATACTTGCAACATAGAATTGGTGAGAGTCTAGAGGATTGATATGTGAGAATGTTGTGTTTGAACGATTTTGTACTAGGTGTACCTATCCTTGCTTATGTAGGCTTCCAAAAGTAAGCCTAATTTTTAGTGGGGAACGATGTAGTGCCTCTCTCATTTGCATATTGTTAATGTGAGATTGGTGTTTTAGCTTCACCATTTCCTCATGATTATTTTATGGTTCTAAATGGTGTGTATGAAAAACCACAAGTTTGAGATGAGATCCCTCAACATTTTTGTTGTTTGCATTTTATGTGTTTATATGCTTATTTATAATTATGCTTTAATTTAGTGATATGCACTATTTATTTTGTGATTAAATGTGTTCCTAATTATTGATTTTCAAAAGAGATCATTTATTTCATGAGTTACATGACAAATGTATATATGTTATTTTATGATTATTCTATTGGACCCCGTTGGGATGAGTATGGTGTGCTTTCGTTATATACATTTATAAAGTACCCTTGACATGCATTGAATGGTTACATGTACATGCTTATTTCTCCACCTAGCTACATAGGTCTGAGTTATTCCTCAACAGTCATTAATTCAAAGATGTCATATTGGGCCCTCCCTATCCATTCCATAATTGTACTCAACTCGAGTATGGTATGTGTAATATTTGACCTTATCTGAACCATATTTGAGTTAGGAATTATTCTAGAATCCCTATATGTTGTGAATGACCAACAAATGTTTGATTTAATTAATGGTTTAAATTCTATATTTTTCCCATAAATGAAATATTAGGAATTTAAATGATTCTGATATTTATTATTAAAATATTTTTATGTTTTAGGAAAGGGGAAAATAAAGTGAAAGTATCAAATGAAAATAAGACATTGTTTAATTATATTATAAAAATTTAGTGGGACGAGAATTGCAAGTAGTGTTTGATTTAAATATCATGTTTGAATTTTGGATTACATAAATTTAAATGAATATATACTTATATGGATTTAAATTGTGAATTTGAATGATATAGGTTATTTAAAATAGATTGTTGTGTCTATTGCATTTTGAGGAAAATGGGAATTGAATGAATACAAAATAAAATTATATTTATTTTTAATTAAAAACTCAAAATGGGTTAAAAGCGAAAATGACTTGGCATTTTAATTTTTAATTGTTCTTTTTGGAGGATTTTTCTTTCAAAAGTCTTCTTCTCGCCCAAAATTCAAAAATGTGATTGGGAATACAATTTTGGATGAATTTGGATGGGATTCAAAGAAATGGAATAGGAATTGGAAGGGGAGTGTATGTGGGAGTTTTCATATGCATTTGTTTGGCATGCTTGAGGTACTCTTTGTTTTAAATTTGGTCATAATTTAAATTAAATTCATAAATTATTCTCTATTTCTTATTTACTTCCATTTTAAAAGATTGAATTAGAATTAGGGGAGTGTAAAAACCTCCCAATACTTTTTGTTTGTTTGAGAAAAATGCATGCTCTTTATTTTATTGTATGAAATTTTGAGAATTCTCCATAATATGAGGTTATAATGCTCAATTTTTTGGGAAATGTGGGAAAAGTGAATTTTATATGAAAAGTGTGTTGTGCATATTTAGAGAAAAATGGTATTATTAGATTTTTAAATTTTGAAAAAAAAAATTAGAAAATTTTTTTAATGAAGGATTTGGGTTATGGTTTTACTTTTTAATTAATTTTAGAAAATTTCAAATTCGAATGAATTATGATGAATTTTAATGTGGGGAAAGAAGCCTCATTATTTTTTGATTTAAAACAAAAGGTTAAATGGTGAAATTGAAATTTAAATATTGATTTTTTTAGCACTCTTTACTAGTGAAATTGGAAAATGAATGATTTTCCTTTGTAATTTTTTTAGAAATTTTGAAATTTTGAGTGATTCTGAATGAATTTTAATGTGAAATAAATAGTCTCCTTAATTATTATTGATTTAGAAAATTATGAGACCATATGTTATTTCAAGAAAAATGATTTTTATGCATTGTTTTCCATATCATATTCGTTGGAGAATTGATGAGCTTAAGATTTAGGTATTAGAGAGAGTTATGGGAATGGCTCCAAATGTGAACTCGACCCAAAGTGGTGTGTAGGCAATCAAAGTGTGGGAATTTTGAATTAATAAGTGAAAAGTAATGAAAAATGGGTAATTAATTAACCAAGATAATGTATATCCCTCTCATGTCTTGAGTTTTCATAAAGACTAGTAAGATCAAGTACCCTTATCTATATGAGAGTCTAATCGGTTCCATGTTGAGCCCCATGTGAGTGTTTTTGATGACATTCCATCTCTTTCTCTCTAATATCTAACCCTAGTGTAGTTGAGTAGAACTCGAAGGACGATGTATTCCCTTCAATGCAATTTTTTATGCCCTTGGTGATTTTTCCAAAGATGATTATTTGTATGACATTGTTGAGTTGGCCTAATGTAGATTATGATATGAAATTGGTGAAGTTTCCCAATGTGTTTTATGTTATGCCATTTGTGAATTTTCCAAGTGATTACTTGTATTGGATCAATTATGTGGTTTGGATGATTGGTTGTTTTATGATGTACATGTGGAGTGTTTTTATTGTGTATGGTGCATGTGCAATCCATAACCCAATTTGTTTGACATGAGTGTTGTGTTTGTTGCCCATGTGACTATCTCATAGCATAATGGAAGTGAATAATTTAATTCCATGAGGTCAAGAGGTGTGATAACAACCATTGGGGACCTAAGGTTTGTTGATTGAGGAATGGAATGTCATAATTTAATTTTAAGTTAAATTCAAGTATTTATATGTTTTTATTTATATAGATTCAAATATTATTCTCAATAAACCTCTCTTAGAGATGGGTGAAAATACTGCTAATACAAAGGTGTATTATCTTATTTACATGTTTCAATGTGGAAATCAAGAATGATCAATTTATGGTTTTCAATATTACAATATGAAAAAGGATAAAATGAAATTAGGAATATTTGAATTGGTGATTAAATGAATTTAAGGGCCATCTTTCATAGTTGGGCAACTTAGTGTTGTAACAGGGTAACCCTTTCTTACCTAGGATTAACCCATCCTATTTGAAAAGTTTCTAACACTATTTGGATGACTTGGTAAGCATTGGGGCAGCCTAGTGTCATATTTGGGTGCCCTAGTACCATATTGGGTAGATTGGTTTTGGTAGGGACAAAAAATATATTTTTTGGATAAGTGTGTTGGGGTGGCCCTATTCCCCCCAAAAAAATGGAATTTAAACACTCTAAACCACTAATAAATAGAGGTCTTCTAAGCCCTATTCCCTTGTAAAAAAAAATTATGCCTTCTACTTTTTTGTTCCAATCATTTTGGTCATGTGAACCTTCAAAAACCTAGTCAATTTTTTTCACCTCTTCGTCTTGTTAGTTCCTCTAAGATTTAGGACCATAGATGGGTAAACCATGTAAAAAAAAATATTCACCATAGTTTTATTGTTCTAGTACTGCTTTGAATTAATTCTCAAGTGTCATCATTGAGGACTTATGGTATCTTCTACATCACTTTGCATGCACTCTTTCGAAGTTGACTATTTGGAAAACCTAGGGTTAGGGAGATTGTGCACCTTATCTTGTGAAGTATTGGGAAGGTTGTAATCCTTCATGGTTCATATTGTAAGTTTCCTAAAAATCCTCATAGTTATTGAGTTTTTTTTGTCATTTCTTTCCATTTGTGTGATGTCACATTATGAGGGGACATCTTGGGGATTGTGTGCTTTATTTCGAAGGGATCATTATAATTCTAATTAGTGGAGAGTTTGTATCTCCTATTTTGAATTAATCTGATGAAGGTTTTCCTTTTTTATCTTGTTAAGTTAATTTAGATTTGGATTGGAGGATTATGATTCCCTCATCCTATTCTAGAGTCATGTTGTGAGATAACACGATCGGGGGTTGTAACTAATCATTGTGTGGAGATGTTCCGTTTCTCTCTTCTATTTATTTGTCATGGTGGATTTATCCCATGAGTGATTAGTCTTACATTTTTTCCATATTTATTATCCAATGGTGAGGTTACATTGTTTTTATTGTCATTGTGTTATTGTGACACTTGTGTTTACGTTATTGTGCAAGTGTGACATGTCATTGTTTCAATTTCAGTTTTGTTGTTGTTTAAAATAAG
Source organism: Sequoiadendron giganteum (assembly GCA_007115665.2). Taxonomy (NCBI): domain Eukaryota; kingdom Viridiplantae; phylum Streptophyta; class Pinopsida; order Cupressales; family Cupressaceae; genus Sequoiadendron; species Sequoiadendron giganteum. The sequence continues at coordinate 285,380,824 of CM021104.1, forward strand.
TTATTCCATCAGGTTTTGTTCTAAGCTTGGCAGCTTGAGGTATCAAAAAATGTGAAATCCCAGCCTAATTTTCTCTCCTAGTGACAAGTTCAAATTCATTATTTTACCCTTTAATGATGATGGAAAGATCTTGGTAATCTCTTTTGCCAAGGTACAAGTTACAGTGTCATTATTTTTATCTAGTTACAATTTCACTCTAGGTTTGTCACTCACTTTAGTTTATGTACATATAATTTTATTTATAATGTGCATGTTTTATCACATTTTGGGAAAACTTGCTTAAGTCCTCTATTATTGGGCTATTTCGGAGCAAATTATGCCTAGACACTAGCACAATTCCCTAGTATTTTGTTCGTACAAAAAAAATTGAATTCAAAAGTTGGCCTTGCTATGATTAAGGATGTGACCTTGTTTTTGGTCTCTCCAAAAATGGTTACTTGGATATGTTCTTGATATCATATATAAGTAGTCTTTTCTCTCCTTCACTATGTCTAGAGAAAGCAAGCTAGAGAACAAGAGCATGTAAGAAATAATAAAGAATCATTAGAGACATAATCTAAGCTATTTATAGTTTTCAATTTTCTAATAGATAGAATCCATTATTGCAGTAAATTCATGTTGAAGTATGATGTGATGTTTCTTATTTATTGTTATTATTCCATGCATTAACACTTGCAGGATATCTAAGGAGCCTCTTCCTTCTCCTTATGTGTGATTTTTGTAGCAACATAGATCCAACAAGGGTTTCACATTTATGTTGTAAGATCTATAATTATATTAATTATTATTATCATTATTTTTTACTTTTCCTCTACTCCATTCATAGAACACTCTTTATTATCAATCAAAATTATTTTTGTGGAGGTGGGAACACCAACACATGTTTTGACCAAGGAAAGCCCATATTCAACACAAACCTTCTCTCATTTTAATTTTGCAAGTTTCTAGGTTACTGCATTGGAAGGAATATTTAGAATCTCAAGACGTTTGGAGTCTCATAAACCCTATATCATGTCTTTATTAGTTTCTCATTGATAAAATAGGTGTTGGAAATTTAAGGAAGTTTGTCAGTGATGAGCATGGAAGGTACATAGTGATGTGTTGCAATGTTTTCATTGATTTCAACATTTTTGTAGATCATTTTTATTAGTTCTAACATGTTTTGTAGTGTTAAGGAAGACATATGAGAGATTATTTGGTCCAAAAAGATGAGTTGTGAGGAAATTTGACTAAGTGTCAAATCTGCCAATTCAATGTAACAGTGCATCATTTTTTGGGTCCGCACCACTACACAAATAAATTTATCACTCTACACTTCTAGCATAATTTTGGTGCATGTTAGATGTATCTGATTCCACTTTTTCATCATGTTTTAACAAGTAGTTTGAAAGTTATGAGTAACAGAGTCTAGCTTGACAAATTACAATTGCTTTTTCTATACAATATAGTTTTGTGGGAGATTTTGCATGTCTCTACAAATGCGTTTTTGGCCTTGAAATTTTGAAGATAAGTTTCCAAATGTTATTAGAGAATGGATTTTAGTTGGCATCAAATTTTGAGGTCCACATGTCGAGAATGTGGATGCACAATTGAAGGTTTTTGCTTCTAGGTCTTATTCAAAGCTGACCTAATATGTTTGAAGGTATGTGAAGGTTAACTATGTATTGTGGTCTTATGTGGGATCAATTATAGGTCCACTCTAACCTATTTCAAGATGTTTTGAGATTTGAATTATGGCACACTATGTGGATAATTTTTTTTGAGCTGACAAGTTATATTTTGGGTGTTACATCTAGTTAGGCCGACCTAATTGATGATATGTTTGATGCGAATATATAAGTCGAATATTTTTTTTATTTTTTGAGGTAATGTAATGAACACATGATATCAATTATGTGAATTTGATTAGAGTAGTGTGAAGCTAAGTTGTGAATTTTGAGTTGAAGATCAAAGGTTTGTGAATTAAGAGCACGACAGGGTGTTGAATCTGAATCAAATAAAGATTTTTTATTAAGATTCATTAGAACTATATTCATGCATATGTATGATGAAAATTTTAATAGTTCAAAAATAGGCTATGAGCCACCATCTCTCTTCAATATTTTCTTTGTGGATAGTGAGTCCACTTAGAATATGAGTCCACATCTAGTGAGCACTTCTTTAAATATACTATAACAAGTTATAATATATTGTGAGCTAACCCTCACCATGATTTTTCCCATTTTGGGTTTTCCATCTAAAAATCTTGGTGTTCATGTGTTATGATTTTGTTAATATTTCATGCTTTCATTCCTTGTTATAGTTGAATATTCTTTAGTGATTGGATATTTAATCTTTGAATGGTTTAAGAGACAACTCATTCACCCTACTCTTAGTATTCTAGGTGTTCAATAATTACTATCAAAGCTTGCTTCCTTAGGAGGAGATTAACCACTTTGGAAAGGTCTTGGAAATTGAACACATGGCTAACAAAAAATTCCTATTCCTTTGGAAGAGATTCTTGCTATTGATTTTATAGAAGAAGATTGCATGCTTGTCAAAGATGGATAACTCAATGTTTCTTTAAAAGATATAGAAATAGTTGAAGGTGAAAATAGAGATCTGAAGGAAAATGCCAAAGAAGCAAATGAGTGTATCAAAAAATTAAGACAGAAAATCAATAAGTTTAGAGAAAGGAATAAGGAAGTCAATGAATAGTTGAAACAAACAAATGGAAACATCACCAAACTAAAAGTGTAAGTTGAAGAAAAGAAAAGAGTTGAGGAATGTCTATATGAAATGGTGAAAATAAAATAAGAGGAATGTATAAGGCTTGAACAAGAAGTCGTAAGTCTAAGATCAGATTTGGAGAAAAAAGTCATGAAGAAAAAATCAAGATGAATTCTATAATGCTTGATGAGATGATTGCGGGTCAAAAAGCATCCAAAAGCAAAGGTGGCTTAGGAGTTGAAGAAAGTGAAAGCTCAAAATTAGATCAAACACCTAACGTAGAAGAAAAGATCAATGAACCAAAGAAGAATGAAGACAAGAAGAATAATGGAAAGATCTAGAATCAAAGAAATGAAGCAAGAAGACCATCAGTAAAACAAAAAAATGCATAAAGGTACCCATATTTCAATGGTTTTTGTTATTCTTGCAATAAATTTGGACATAAAGCAATGGAATCTAGAAGCATAAAGAATCAAAATGCTCCATCCATTTTTGGTCAATGTTTTACATGCAAAAGATTTGGTCATAGAGCAAGTGAATACATGATTCAAATGATGAATGCATATAAAAATAGTAGAATGTTTCAATCCTTCAATGGTTACTATTATACATGCTATGGATTTGGACACAAGGCTAATCAATTCAGATCTAGAATGAATGGAAGAAAAACTATTTAGAAGAATGTTGTATGCTACAATTACAATAGACTTGGACACATCCAAGTTTTGTAGAAGCAAAAATACAAAGATAAATTGGTAAAGAAGAATGAACCTATAAAAAACATTGATCCTAAAGAGATAAAGAAGGAGATAAATAAGATTTGGAAAAATAAGGAAGAGACAAAAGTAAAGGAAGAATATGTACCATCCTCTGATGTAGATGTTTCCTCTTAAAACTAAGCTAAATGCTTTGGCTTAGAGGGAGATTTAATGGATATCTTTTGTCCCCCACCAAGGAAGAGGTTTTGATGCCTCAACAAAAATATATGTGATGTAAATCAATATTCTTGATCTATTGTTGAAGATTAAAAAAGGAAATATGATGATGTGGAAGTTTGTGGAGCTTTGGACATTGATTGTGCATACAAATGAAGGGTTACTAGCTTTATGGTTTGACACATTTAATGCAGATTTTGGGTAGATCAATGAATTATAAGAGAATTCACTAAGGAAAATTCATTTCAAAAAGGAATTTGAGAAGGAGGGGAGTAGTGACGAAATAATTCTAAGTTTTCAAGGAGATTTGTGTTTCGGTGTATCAAAACCCTAATTTAGCAAGTGTAGAAAAGGTATTTATGAATTTGTTTACCCTCATTTTTGAAGAAGTTTTCTTGGAAAATTCTTGAATCTATATTTCAATGGCTACACCAAGGGTTATAGAGGTTATAAAAAAATCACAACCAAAATTCAAAAGGTATCCTGCAAAATCCATATATTATGAACCATTAGGTGCATTCTCGCATATTCCATATGGGGTTTTACTAATTGAAGATATTAGGGATTATATTCCTAGAAAAATGGAAGAACATTATCCCACTTATGAGATATATGGTAAAATGAGTTAACGAGAGATGACTTCAACCTAAATCTAGAATATTAAAACCTAGTTGAGAAGAAACTAGATGTTCAATGGTTTAAAAAAATTATTTTATGATGTCAAGTGGATTATAATGGCTTTGAGTAGAATACATGATCAATTTGTCTAGACTGATATGCCTAATATGATCACTAAGAAAGTAATAAGTCACCGATCTATGCTCTACTAAACCCATCCCTATTTTGAAGTCTAATAAAAATAAAGTGGCTATGGAGAAAACATATGAAACATATGAAAAGAGAGCTTTTGGAGTAAATACCATTAAGAATCTAGTTGTGAGATACACAAATATGATGATCGATTACAAAATTTATTATACAAACAAATATAATTATATATCTACCACTGCAATCAATGTGGAATATGATATAGTAGAAAATGGTGTAGATTATGACCTATATGAGTTACTTAGGCAACAATTGATGGATAATTTTAAGAAAACTAAGGAAAATCAATATATATTTAAGTATGGCACTTTGGTCATGTGCTTACTCTTTTATTTCTTGAAGGAGCTTCCCATAATTTGATGTGTAACCTAGATAAGAGGAAGGCTAGTTGCACATCAAATTATAGATCATATAAGGCATCTTGGAGATTTCAAAGCACAAGATGATTCCCTTACTTATTTATTTGCAATATTCAAAAAGAGAATGCATGAGAGAGAGAATTCCAATGAAAATTGGTGAAAGATACAAAAATGAAATCACATTCATTGTATCTACAAAATAATGCATTATAGAGGTAGTGAAACCAAGAATTGTTTAGGCTCCTAAACTAGGTTATGAGGTGACAAAAGTAGATCTTATTGGTTATGATGATATCTTGTTGAAGATCCAGAAAGACATCGTAAGACCAAGATATGGAACTTATGATGAAAGTTCTATGGAATTTAACATCAAACAAAGGAAATCATAGATCAAGAAGAGTGTGGATACGATGGTTGATGTGTATTCTAAGGCACTGGGCCTTTCTAAAGAAAGAGTATAGTATGCTACAGAGAGAGCTAAGGTAGATTCAAGTGTTTTAGAAGCATATAGTACCTCAAGAAGATATAGTAGAATAGCTAACACTCCACCTTCTATCTAGAAGTCCTCCAAGAATTTTCCTTCTATTGGAGAGAAAAGAAAGACTACTACCAATCCTCCGATAAGGGATAAATCCGCTCTAGTTGTAAACATCACTAGGGATGAGAAAAAGACTACCACTACTACATCTACTACTACCCCTACTAGGAGAAGAGTTAAAAAAAATCCATGAGAGAAAATAACATAGTGCTGATGGGAGTTTTTACACCTCAACACATACAATATACAAGTATGCTATCTCTCTTGAAAGGTAGTTTTTTCACTAAGTTTTTTAGAAATCACCTCGAGGTCTCTCGGGTGTTAGGTCATGACTGGCAAGAAAAACTCAGTTGTTGATGTGATTTTATAGTAATCACAAAGGGAATTTATGGTTTATTAAGCATGGAGGGAATTGTGTCTACAAAAGGAGTTTTATAAGTTTTGGAAATGAAAAAAAACTACTGCAATTTTAGGACAACAAACCAAAATTCCATCTTTGCCATCAAATTTGGGCTTTACAATGATGCTAGAACTTTGTTTTAACTTCAGATTTAAAGAGAGGTCAAAAGGGTAAAAGGGTTAGAAGTTTTCTAGACCTACAAATAATGTTGAATAGTAACAATGGAGGATGCTATAGTGGACAAACTTCCTAAAGTTGGGTTCTAGTTAACCAGGGACAACTCATAGTCTCATGAAATTAGTGCAATCTTCAAAGGGTCATTGCAAATTTTCAGATTGTTCATTCACCATTAAAGCATAAACAACAATTGAACTTAGGTGCATCACATAAGTAATTCTCAAACTAACTTTACAAAGAAATTTATCACCAATAAACAACCAAAAGTATGAGCTAGGAAGACATCAAACATAGTAGCATACTTCACCATTAAAGCACAACATAAAATATCAACTGAAAGTAACTTGAAACTTGAATAACAAAACTAAAATCTACTACTTGGAGATAGAATCATGCACACATGAGAGTTATACACAAGAATCCATCAAAACAATGCTTTTCTTGTATATTTTGTAGCATCATGTCTTTACAAAAACCCATCTCTTCCTTTGGAAATGAGAGGATGCCCTTATTTATAGAAATTCTAGCCATTAATGTACACATTAAATTTTTAGTATGGTAGTTGCTCGGTTGGTAGGGTTGCGGAAACCCATGCCAAGTTGGGCATTCCATGAAGGCCTGAATGACAATAGGAGATGTGGATCTTGTCATTTGGGTAGATGCCATGGTTTGGACACTAATCAAACAATAGAGTGAAAATGATGATCTACACAAGGAGACCCATAGACGTGGGTTCATAGGGCTTGGTGGACACAATGATGAAACGAACAAGGAAACTTGGAGACTCAAATCCACAAAGGCAAAAGATAAAAAAATTTGGATATTTGATTTTGGTCAAGAAAAATTTGATGATTTAATGCATGTGACCAATTTTAAGCTCATAAATAGTGGCACACAAAACGAGGCAAAGGAAAAAATAACCCAGTAAAAGTGAAAAGGAAAGAGGGGGTCCCCGGTCTAAATGGGGCATGTGTGATATAGGAACAAAAAATTAGTTTTGTTGTTGTGGGTATGTGCAGGATCATCATGGAAAAAACTAGCTCTTAAGTGGCAAAAAATTCAGAAAAATCAGAGTTAGGGAACTTGACGTAAAAACTTGAATAAGTTATCTATATTATTTCAAAAATATGTAAGAATAGATTCTGTAGAAAATTGAATTTAGTTTCTAAACTAATAGGTTTTTTAAAAAAAAAAAAACATTTGGTGAAAATTTGAAATTTCAATGTAGTAGTACTTAAATTTCAGGGAAAAAATAAGAAGTAGGTGTTTGTCTGACCAACCTAACCATAGTAAAATGATAATAGTTTTTTATAAGATTTTAGATATAAGTAGAGGACTCATGTCCCAATGTGATGCATAGTTTTTTGTAATATTTTTCCAAGTGAATAATTAATTATGATTTTTTTATTTCAACTTAAAAAAAAAAAAAAACTCGTTTGTCTGACCACCTTAACTTGGTCAAAACTTCATGAAATTCAATTTTATTTTTCTTAATCATATAGTATGCAAAGCATAGAATGTGACACATATTTTGGATTCAAAAAATGTGATACCTTTTTAAATCTATAGATGTTTTTCAATCAACCTATCAATTAGGACTATATTCGTAATTCAAATAGAAAATGAATAGTAATTATTTATTAAACTCAAAGTAAAGAATAATTTATATTGGTGGAAAGCTGAGAATATCCTTTCTCAACATAGACGATGTATAGGTGTATCACCTCTCTTGAAAAAAAATATTCCACAATGTTAGGTCTTGACAATGCTTGGAATATCTCAGCTGATTTATGTGAATTGTTGGAATCACAAGGAAGACTTACAGATGAGTTACAAAATGGGGAAGTTGGATCTGCAAATGGAGTTCTTAAGATGGGAGAGTTGTTGTGTGTTTGCTGCAGATTCAAACAACAGTTTAGAACTCCATTTCAACATCAAATCTAACTTTATAATGTGCAATGAACCTTGCCTAAGGTTACTTATTATAAAAAAGGAAAAAGGGCAGGGAAGAGAGAAGGTTCCTAGATCTGAAACTATGAATGAACAGTGATCATGGGGGCTGCTACAGTAGACAAACTCCCTAAATTGAGTTTTGCTAAACCTACGGTTACACAAAACCAGTGCAATATTCTAAGGACTATTAATTTTCAGATTGCACATGCACATCATGAACATGCAATTGAATTAAGTTTCAGCAATAAAGGAAGGATGCCTAGGCTAACTTTGCACAATAGCTTGTCATCAATAAGTACCAAAAGTATGGGCTGAAATCTCATCAAAATACTATAACAACAAACATCATCATCAGTTCCATTTAAGAAACTAACAACTAAAACTAATAGGGAAGTAGAACTATGCACACATAATGAGAAAAATCAAAAAGAAACACCCATAAATCATGCAATGTTGCTTTCTATTGTTGTAGAATTCCTTTACACCAACTCTCCAACCCTCTACAACTAAGGGGGAGACCCCTATTTATAATTTTCCAAAGCCCAAATGAATGGCCAGGATTGATTTACATTGTGTGGCCTAGATTCAATTACATTAGGGCTTCACCTACCCCACAATATTCAACAATTTAAAATACATCTGTTGTTTTTTCCCTATTTTGTCTTTTAGTGTCCAGGTGTTGTAGCAATTTTGTTTTCTAGTTGATTTCTCTTTTACTGTAGCTGAAATTTCCTGAAAGCCGCCTTCTTCTCGATGGACTTGCAACATTATTCATTGGATCAAATGAGTCTATCAAAAACTGGCATCAATGGATTGGTTGCCCCTGATTCAAGTGGACAACCCCCAAAGATCATCATCATCTAGTGAAAAGTAGGACAACTCCCCTTGCATTTTTTATTAACTTCTTTGGCATAGGCATTCTTCTGATGTTGGCTCTATTGATGGGCACCACAAGGAGAGGTGGGCATAAAATGAATGGTGATGGGAGCTATGTGCTTTTCGTTGTTCAACTTTCTCAATGGGTCTCTCGATGGACCTGTGGTAGGCTTCTCGAAACCTACATGCATGAAGTGTTGTAAGTTCTTTCATACAGAAATAAAGGAAAATGTTAATCAAATCTTGCAAACACCTTGCTAGATCCATTCATGCATCATCAAAAGATCATAATATTCAGTGTGAATTTCCATTAGTAGTCTACTGGAGGGAGTTTGGATGTTCCAGAACCAAGAGGCCGAAATGTTGTTTTGGAAAGAGTGAACAAGGTAGGGCAACCTGGATGGTATCTCCCAACTTCAGATTTGAAATTTGAAAGGTTCATGTGGGAGAGGATGCAATTTAAGTATGTGGATAGAATTCTATTTCCAAATTGGAAGAGCGTTTGGACGTTACGAAAATGAGAGGCCAAAATGTTGGTTTAGGAATGTTGTTTTGGAAAGGGTGAACAGGGTAGGGTGACCCGGATGGTATCTCTCAGCTTCAAATTTGGAATTTGAGAGGTTCATGCAGGAGATGACACAATTTAAGCATGTGGGTCAAAGTTTGTTTCCAAATTGGAAGAGCGTTTGGATGTTTCAGAAACGAAAGGCCAAAATATTGTTTTGGAAAGGGCGAAAAGGGCAGGGTGACCCGGATGGTATCTCTCGGCTTCAAATTTGGAATTTGAGAGGTTCATGCAGGAGAGGACACAATTTAAGCATGTGGTTCAAAGTTTATTTCCAAATTGGAAGAGAGTTTGGACGTTTCAGAAATGAGAGGCTAGAATGTTGTTTTAGGAATGTTGTTTTTGAAAGGGTGAACAAGGAAGGGAGACCCAGATGGTATCTCCTAGCTTCAAATTTGGAATTTGAAAGGTTCATGCAGGCGAGGATGCAATTTAAGCATGTGGGTCAAAGTCCATTTCCAAATTGGAAGAGCATTTGGATGTTCCAGAAATGAGAGGCCAAAATGTTGTTTTAGGAATGTTGTTTTGGAAAGGGCGAACAGGCCAGGGTGACCCAGATGGTATCTCCTAGCTTCAAATTTGGAATTTGAAAGGTTCTTGTAGGAGAGGACGCAATTTAAGCATGTGGGTCAAAGTCCGTTTCCAAATTGGAAGAGCTTTTGGACGTTCCGAAAATGAGAGGTCGGAATGTTGTTTTAGGAATACTATTTTGGAAAGGGCAAATAGGGCAAGGTGACCCAGATGGTATCTCCCAGCTTCAAATTTTTAATTTCAAAGGTTCATATAGGATAGGACACAATTTAAGCATGTGGGTCAAAGTCCGTTTCCAAATTAGAAGAGCGTTTGGACATTCTGTAAATGAGAGGCTGAAATGTTGTTTTGGAAATGGCAAACAGGGCAGGGTGACCCGAATGGTATCTCCCGGCTTCAAATATGGGATTTAAAAGGTTTGTGCAATAGAGGACAAAATTTAAGCATGCGGTTCAAAGTTTGTTTCCAAATTGGAAGAGTGTTTGGACGTTTTGAAAATGAGAGGCCAAAATGCTGGTTTAAAAATGTTGTTTTGGAAAGGGTGAACAGGGAAGGGCGACCCAGATGGTATCTCTCGACTTCAAATTTTGAATTTGAAAGGTCCATGCAAGAGAGGACAAAATTTAAGCATGTGGGTCAAAGTCCATTTCCAAATTGGAAGAGCGTTTGGACGTTCTAGAAACGAGAGGCCAGAATGTTGTTTTACGAATGTTGTTTCGGAAAGGGAGAACAAGGTAGGGCGACCCGGATGAGATCTCCTGGCTTCAAATTTGGAATTTGAAAGGTTCATGTAGGAGAGGACATAATTTAAGCATGTGGGTCAAATTCTGGTTCCAAATTGGAAGGGTGTTTGGACATTCCACAAACGAGAGGCCGGAATGTTGTTTTGGAAAGGGCGAATAGGGCAGGCGACCCGGATGGTATCTCCCATAAATCATGCAATGTTTCTTTCTATTATTGTAGAATGCCTTTACACCAGCTCTTGAACTAGGGTGAAATAGCTTTACTCCTGCCTCATTTTGTGTGCCCCTCATTTTAGTGTCCTAGTTGGTCAACATGCCCTTCAAAGTCTCATTTTTAGCTGACCATATTTTGCCCCTAAATTTAAAATTTGGCTAAGTCTTGGGTTTTTTGGGCTTCGCCCGTTGCCTCGACGTCCTCTAGCCCTCATCCCTGCTCGCTCAATTCATTTTTTCCTTCATTTTTGAATTCAGGGATAGGTTTCCTATGGATTTGGTATGTTTCATGGTGCCCAAGTGAACTGCCAAAGTTACATTAAGTTTTTGGAAGTTGCGACAATTTCCAAAACAACATTCCTAAAAAAGCATTTTGGCCTCTCATTTCTCAAATGTCCAAATGCTATTCCAATTTGGAAATGGAATTTGACCCACATGCTTAAATTGCATCCTCTCCTGCATGAAATTTTCAAAATCCAAATTTGAAGCCGAGAGATACCATCTGGATCACCTTGCCCTATTCGCCCTTTCCAAAACAACATTCCTAAAACAACATTTCAGCCTCTCATTTCTGGAATGTCCAAACGCCCTCCCAATTTGGAAATGGACTTTGACCCACAAGCTTAAATTGCATCCTCTCCTGCATGAACCTTTCAAATTCCAAATTTGAAGCTGGGAGATACCATCTGGGTCACCCTGCCTTATTCACCCTTTCCAAAACAACATTCATAAAACAACATTTCGGCCTTTCATTTTCGGAATATCCAAACACCCTCCCAATTTGGAAATGAACTTTGACCCACATGCTTAAATTGCATCCTCTCTTGCATGAATCTTTCAAATTCCAAATTTGAAACTGAGAGATACCATCTGGGTCGCCCTGCCCTATTCGCCCTTTCTAAAACAACATTCTGGCCTCTCATTTTCGGAACGCCCAAACTCTCTTCCAATTTGGAAATAGACTTTGACCGACATGCTTAAATTGTGTCCTCTCCTTTATGAAACTTTCAAATTCCAAATTTGAAGCCAAGAGATACCATCTGGGTTGCCCTGCCTTGTTTGCTCTTTCCAAAACAACATTCCTAAAATAACATTCCGACCTATTGTTTCTGGAATGTCTAAATGCACATCCAATATGTAAACAGACCTTGAATCACATGCTTAAATTTCATTCTCTTTTGCATGAACCTTCCAAATTCAAAATTTGAAGTCAGGAGATACTACCTAGGTTATCCTACCCTATTCGCCCTTTCCAAAACAACATTCCTAAAACAACATTCTGACCTCTCATTTTTGGAACGACTAAACACTCTTCCAATTTGGAAGCAAACTTTGAACCACATGCTTAAATTGCATCCTCTCCTGTATGAAACTTTCAAATTCCAAATTTGAAGTTGGGAGATACCATCTGGGTCGTCCTGCCTTATTCGCCCTTTCTAAAACAACATTAAAGGCCTCTCGTTTCCGGAACGTCCAAACGATCTTCAAATTTAGAAACAAACTTTGACCCACATGCTTAAATTGTGTCCTCTCCTGCATGAACCTTTCAAATTCGAATTTTGAAGCCAAGAGATACCATTCGGGTCGCTCTGCCCTGTTTGCCCTTTCCAAAACAACATTCCTAAAACATCATTCTGACCTCTCATTTCTGGAATGTCCAAATGCCCTCCCAATTTGGAAATGCTCTTTGACCCACATGTTTAAATTGTATCCTCTCCTGCATGAACCTTTCAAATCCCAAATTTGAAGCTAGAAGATACCATCTGGGTCACCCTACCCTGTTCACCCTTTCCAAAACATCATTCCTAAAATAGCATTTCAGCCTCTCGTTTCGGGAACGTCCAAACACTCTTTCAATTTGGAAATGAAATTTGACTGACATGCTTAAATTGTGCAATCTCCTAAACCTTTCAAATTCCAAATTTGATGCCAGGAGATACTATCTGAGTCGCCTTGCCCTGTTTGCCCTTTCCAAAACAACATTTCAGCCTCTCATTTCTGAAATGTTTAAACGCTCTTCCAATTTGGAAACAAACTTTGACCCACATGCTTAAATTGCATCCTCTCCTGCATGAACCTTTCAAATTCCAAATTTAAAGTCAGGATATACCATTTGGGTCGCCCTGCCCTATTCGCCCTTTCCAAAACAACATTTCGGCATCTCATTTCTGAAACGTCCAAAGGCTCTTTGAATTTGGAAATGAAATTTGACCCACATGCTTAAATTGTGTCATCTCCTACATGAACCTTTCAAATTCCAAATTTGAAGCTGCGAGATACCATCCAGGTCGCACTGCCCTATTCGCCCTTTCCAAAACAACATTCCTAAAACAACATTCCGACCTCTCATTTTCAAAACATCCAAATGCTCTTCCAATTTGGAAACGGAATTTCACCCACATGCTTAAATTGTGTCTTCTCCTACATGAACCTTTCAAATTCCAAATTTGAAGCTAGGAGATACCATTCAAGTCGCCCTGCCCTATTCACCCTTTCCAAAACAACATTCCTAAAACATCATTTCAACCTCTCATTTTCGGAACGTCCAAAGGCTCTTCCAATTTGGAAATGGACTATGACCCACATGCTTAAATTGTGTCCTCTCCTGCATGAACCTCTCAAATTCCAAATTTGAAGCCGATAGATACCATCTAGGTCGCCCTGCCCTACTCGCCCTTTCTAAAACAACATTTTGGTCTCTCATTTCTGGAACGTCCAAACACTCTTCGAATTTGGAAACGGACTTTGACCAACATGCTTAAATTGCATCCTCTCTTGCATGAACCTTTCAAATTCCAAATTTGAAGTTGGGAGATACTATTCAGGTCGCCCTACCTTGTTCGCCATTTCCAAAACAACAGTCCTGCAACAATATTCTGGCCTCTTAGTTCCGAAACTTCCAAACTCCCTCCAGTAAATTGCTAATGGCAATTCACGCTAAATATTATGATATTTTGATGATGCATGAATGGATCTAGCATGGAGTTTGCAAGGTTTGATTAACATTTTGTTTTATTTTTGTATGAAAGAACTTACAACACTTCATGCACATAGGTTTTGAGAAGCCTACCACGGGTTCATCGGGAGACCCATTGAGAAAGTTGAACAAGGAAAAGCACATAGCTCCCATCACCATTCATTTTGTGCCCACCTCTCGTCGTGGTTCCCATCAATAGAGCCGACATCAAAAGAAGGCCTATGCCAAAGAAGTCAATGACAAAATGCAAGGGCAGTTGTCCTACTTTTCACCAGATGATGATGATCTTTGGGGGTTGTCCGCCCGAATCAGGGGCAACCAGTCCATTGATGCCAATTTTTGATAGACCCATTTGATCCAATGAAGAATGTTGCAAGTCCATCGGGAAGAAGGCAAGTTTTAGGCAGTTTTAGCTATAGTAAAAGGGAAATTAGCTAGAAGACAAAACTGCTACAACACCTAGGCACTAAAAGATAAAATAGTGAAAAGACAACAGATGTATTTTAAATTTTTGAATATTGTGGCGTAGGTGAAGCCCTAATGTAATTGAATCTGGGCCACACAATATAAATCAATCTTGTCCATTCATTTGGGCTTTGAAAAACTATAGAAAGGGGTCTCCCCCTCAGTTGTAGAAGGTTGGAGAGCTGGTGTAAAGGCATTCTGCAACAATAGAAAGCAACATTGTATGATTTATGGGTGTTTCCTTTTGATTTTTCTCATTATGTGTTTATGGTTCTACTTCCCTATTATTTTTAGTTGTTAGTTTCTTGAATGGAAGTGATGATGGTGTTTGTTGTTATAGTATTTGATGAGCTTTCAACCCATACTTTTGGAATTTGTTGATAACAAGCTGCTATGCAAAATTAGCTTGGGCTTCCTTCCTTTATTGCTGAAACTTAGTTCAATTGCATGTTCATGATGTGCATGTGCAATCTGAAAATAAGTAGTCCTTAGAAGATTGCATTGGTTTTGTGTAACTATAGGTTTCTCTTGGCCAAGCAAAACCTAGTTTAGGGAGTTTGTCTACCGTAGCAACCTCCATGATCACTGTTTATTCGTAGTTTATGATCTAGGAATCTTCTCTTCCCAGCCCTTTTTCCTTTTTTTTAATAAGTAACTGTAGGAAAGATTCATTTCACATTATAAAGCTAAATCCATGTTGAAATGGAGTTCTTGACTGTTGTTTGAACCTGCAGCAAATGCACAACAAATCTCCCATCTTAAGAACTCCATTTGCAGATCCAACTTCCCCGCTTTCTAACTCATCCATAAGTTTGCTTTGCGATTCCAACAAATCACATAAATCAACTGAGATATTCCAAGCATTGTCAAGACCTGACATTAGAGACCTTGGGATAGTTTTCTGCAATCTAATTGCGGAAGATTATCTTTCAAGAGAGGTGATGAAGCTATGTATCACCTGTGTTGAGAAGTGCATAAAAAACACATCAACAAAACTTGCACTAGAAGGAGGGCATGACATGTTGAGGCTACAAAGCTGAGTGTTGGATGTTGAAAAAGAGCAGTTTCAAGAAGAAATCTGAGATAAGGAGATCTCTTTTAATGTTGAAACTTGAAATCAAAATTTTTTTAGGGCAAATAACAGTTGAGTTGAAAGGGAGTAGCATGTGCAAATCAACATCGCTCAGCTACATGCATATTTAAATAGGAGATTGAAGAATCCATTGCGCAATTTTCATTGGTAGATAAGTGTAGAATCTATTGCACTTGTAGGCACAATGAATTGGAGTGTCGAACCTTTTTGAGTAGAATTGAAAGAGTCTTGCAAGGAGAGATTCCCTTTTGAGAAATATATCAGCCTTTAGCCCTTGCAGACTCGGAGGAAGAATTGACAACCATGGAAGCCAAGGCATTTGAAGAGATGATCCAAGAATTTTTGGGTAGAAAAGATGGACTGAGATTGGAGGAAGCACTAATGTCAAGTTGGTGCAGATTTCATAATGCACCACATTCAGAATTTACTTGTTCGTCATGTGCAAGCATCATCACCCAAGTCAAAGGCAATTTGAATAAGTTGGAGAAGAAAAAATTTGATAAAGATGAGTCATTCCATGAATAAAAGAAGCTATCAACATATGGAGGACAACACATTGTAGATGAAAGAAGAAATCCTACACAAACTAGTGCTAGGACAACAAACACTAAAGTTGAAAATCAAGAAGGAGAAATTGATTTGTTGGGGACAACAAAAATCCTTGGCGAAGGTTCACTAAGAATGGAGTCAAAAATCCTCTCCTTCGCCAGTAAGGGGCAGTCCTCCGCTCAGGAAGAGGATCCATTGGAAATTGAGGATGAATCATTGAAGTTTGCAGCAGTGTATGCTGAGGAAGCCAATGAAGATGCTGAAAATCAACAAGAGGAAGAGGTTGACAGCCTTGGGACAACAAAAATGATGATGAAGGCATAACTAAAATCAGACTGGAAGACTTCTCCTTCGTCAATGGTAGTGACCAAGAATCTGAAAATGCAAATTTGGAGGAGTGGGAACAATTACAGGTCGCAGTTGTTCATTACCATATTTTCATTTCAAACGACGATGAGAACCTAATCATGGATAGATATAATGAGCTAGTGTCGAGGCTAGCAAAGGATTGGTCTGAGCTAAAATTTCAAGTGGATCTAGAGGTATTGCTACTACCAAATTGGTGCAGGCTCCATGATTCATCCCACTTTGAATTTATGTGCAAACTATGCCAAGAAGCCATCCAACAAGTTAGAAGGCAAGCAGAGCAACCAAGCATTTGACATCCTCTACTTGCTACCCAGATGGAACATGAAGATCAAGAACCTGAGCCAATTAATGAATTAGCTAAACGAATTCCTCAGGAGGATGTTGGGACAACAATAGAAGAAGGAAATCAATATAATCTCGAGCTTTCGAGTGATGAAGTAGATCAAACAGGAATGTTTTCCACTAGTCATCAATAATTTCTATGGATGATGGGCTTCATTGTGAGTCCTTGGAGGGAGATTGCATGGTGGATTTTGGAATCCTTAATGAGGTGCCATGAATTGATGAATTCTTTCCATTAGGAGCTATACTACAGAGCTATGCTCATGTCGAGGAAGAGCACATCCCAGAAGACAGTAGCGATGAAGACATACTCCTTGAACCTCCGAATGATGATGCACTGGAGTTTCCAGATTGGGAGAGGGGTTCCTTCTCCATCTACAACGATAGTGAACAAGGGGAAATGAGTGAACCTCATGATGAGATGCATGAACAACAAAGAGAAAAAGACAAAGGCGGGGGTGTTGAGATAGCTACCAACAAAAATGAAGCACCTTATTGACTACAAGATACAACTTGGAGTCCTTCCGCCATGATCATTGTTGATCCTCCTTCATATTTAGATGGTTGCAATAGGACAGACTCACGCATGTCATCATCCCACGATATTGAAAACCATATAAATAAGGATAATTCTTGGGAAAGGAAGTGGGATAGCGTGATGCCTTTTGAGGACAAAAATCATGTGGACGCTTGGTTTGCAGAAGATCAATGAGATGAAGTCTATCTTCTCGAAGAACAACTGATAGGGATTTTCAATCCCACGCAAGATGTGGAGGGATTGTTTCCTTCCCCGTTCTCCCTACCCTATACAAGCTCGATTCCTAAAATGCTGCTCCTTCCACCGTGCCCGCCCGAGGTTGCTGATGAAAAGATCGACGATGCAATGCTCACTCTTGATTGTCAAATGTTGCCACCTCCATGTGATGACACCCAGGTTCTATCCTTCCTTGCTCCTGTTAATTGTCATAGCTACACTTATCATTTTTATTATGCGAATGAGGGGAGACAAACGTGTTTATGGATTAACCATGGGTTTAATGAGCCTCCTCAATTGTTGATTTTCCCTGACCGGGTGACTGAACTTGAGTGTTGCAATGTTGAATTTATTTTTTTGGAATATAAAGATAAATTTGCATGTCTAAGAATGATAATGATTTCACGTCTGCTTGTGCATGCATTACAAAATCCAATAAGTGTTGACATCATCTCCCCTTACTCAAACATAGTTCTTTGTAAATCTCTTTGTACATAGCTCATTTTGAGTAGTGTAGGTTTCCTGTAAATACTTCGCTTTCCTACTTTCGTTAGGTTAGTTTTTTTGTTGTAAGTTTCTTGCTTTAGAGTAGTTTCTTCACTGATTTCTTTCATTGTCCCTCTTTGGTTAGTTTTTGTAATTGCTTTTCGTTTTCTTTCATTTTATTTTGTTTGCTCTCTCTTTGATGCTACTTTGCTCGGGGTCCCTCTGCTTTTGGCTAGGCACATATGTGCACACAACAACCTTTCTTATTTCCTGGGGCTGTTCTATGGATTTCTTTATCAAACTCTAATCAAGTTTTCAGAGTGGATGGTGAGGATCTTTTGTTAGTATCAAGTGATATATATGTTAGATTCAAAGTGGATAAGTCATTGGTTGGTCTAATTCTAAATTATTGTGGAATCTTATATCTCTCACATATTTTAAGGATCCAACGGTTGTTGTGGGTCCTTTGTGAAGTCTAGTTAAGTGAAAAATCTAAAATTTTGCTCCAGTGACACTATGATTCTCATCCCTGAGTGCAAGCTTCATTGCTTGCAGGTTGAAATAAAGACCTGAAAAGAAAAAATAAATAAAGAAAAATATTCAAAATCAAATGAAAAGAAATTCAACTTTTCAGGGGTATACAAATAACTCTAGCAGGGCTATGGATGCCTGGTCAGCAGTAGAGCAATGTTTGAGAGAATCATAATGAAAACTTTATCAAGGCTATTGATGCCTGACTGGTAGTGAGACAACGTCCTAGATGCTTTTGGATTTATAATAAACTATGTAGCTTAACTTAATGGAGCTTAGGTTCTTGTAGCAACTGAAGGATGGGAGTTAATGCAATTGCACACACATGGATTTTCAGCATACTGAAGGTTGGGTTAACTAGTGGTTTTGATCCTTTTGTTGAGTGTGAAGATCGGAACCAGAGATTCTAGGTTCTTGATTCTAGTTTGTCATCAAAATTCTCTAGAGAATTTCCCCTAGTGAGGTGCCATTTGTTGTGCATATTTTGCACACATGCCCTGTCGTAGGCAGGGACCCTTTTTTTTTGCTCCCGATGAGCTACTTTGCTCCTGCCTCATTTTGGTGTCCTAGTTGGTCAACACACCCTTCAAAGTCTCATTTTTGGATGACCATATTTTTCCCCTAAATTTAAAAAATGGCTAAGTCTTGGGTTTTTCGGGCTTTGCTCATTGCCCCAACGTCCTCTGGGTCTCATCCCTGCTCACTCAATTCAATTTTTCATTCATTTTTGACTTTCGGGATAGGTTTCCTATGGATTTGGGATTTTTTATGGTGCCCAAGTGAACTACCAAGATTTCATTAAATTTTAGGAAGTTGCAAATTTTTCCAAAACAACATTTCAGCCTCTCATTTCCGGAACGTCCAAACACTCTTCCAATTTGTAAACGAACTTTGATCCACATGCTTAAATTTCTTCCTCTCCTACATGAAATTTTTAAATTCCAAATTTGAAGCTGGGAGATACCATCTAGGTCGCCTTCCATGTTCTCCCTTTCCTAAAACAACATTTTGGCCTCTCAGTAATAGAACATCCAAACTCCCTCTAGTAAACTGCTAATGGCAATTCACATTAAATATTATGATCTTTTCATGATGCATGAATGGATATAGCAAGGGGTTTACAAGATTTTATTAAAGTTTTCATTGATTTGTGTATGAAATAACTTACAACATTTCATGCATGTAGGTTTCGAGAAGCCTACCACGGGTTCGTCGGGAGACCCATTGAGAAAGTTGATCAAGGAAAATCACATAGCTCCCATCACCATTCATTTTTTTCCCACCTCTCCTCATGGTGCCCATCAATAGAGCCGACATCAGAAGAATTCCTATGGAAAAGAAGTCAATGACAAATGCAAGGGGAGCTATCCTACCTTGGAATGTTGTTTTAGGAATGTTGTTTTGGAAAGGGCGAACAAGGCAGGGCAACCTGGATGGTATCTCCTGGCTTCAAATTTGGAATTTGAAAGGTTCATGTAGGAGAGGATGCAATTTAACAATGTGGGTCAAAGTCCATTTCCAAATTGGAAGAGTGTTTGGATGTTGCGGAAATGAGAGGCCAGAATGTTGTTTTAGGAAAGATGTTTTGGAAAGGGCGAATAGGGCAGGGCGACCCAGATGGTATCTCCCAGATTCAAATTTTGAATTTGAAAGGTTCATGCAGGAGAGGATGCAATTTAAGTATTGGTTCAAAGTCCATCTCCAAATCGGAAGAACGTTTGGAGGTTGCAGAAACGAGAGGCAAAAATGTTGTTTTAGGAATGTTGTTTTGGAAAAGGCGAACAGGGCAAGGCAACCTGGATGGTATCTCCCAGCTTCAAATTTGGAATTTGAAAGGTTCATGCAGGAGTAGATGCAATTTAAGCATGTGGTTCAAAGTCTGTTTCTAAATTGGAAGAGCGTTTGGAGGTTTCAAAAACAAGAGGCTAGAATGTTGTTTTAGGAATGTTGTTTTGGAAAGGGCAGACAGGGCAAGGTGACCTAGATGGCATCTTCCGGCTTCAAATTTGGAATTTGAAAGGTTCATGTAGAAGAGGACGTAATTTAAGCATGTGGGTGAAAGTCTGTTTCCAAGTTGGAAGAGCGTTTGGATGTTCCAGAAATGAGAGGCTAAAATATTGTTTTACAAATGCTATTTTGGAAAGGACGGACAGGGTAGGGTGACTCGAATGGTATCTCCTAGCTTCAAATTTGGAATTTCAAAGTTTCATTCAGGAGAGGACACAATTTAAGCATGTGGGTCTAATTTTGTTTCCAAATTGGAAGAGCATTTGGATGTTCCAGAAATGAGAGGTCGAAATGTTGTTTTAGGAATGTTGTTTTGGAAAGGGCGAACAGGGTAGGGCGACCCAGATGGTATCTCCTGGCTTCAAATTTGGAATTTGAAAGGTTCATGTAGGAGAGGACACAATTTAAGCATGTGGGTCAAAGTCCGTTTCCAAATTGGGAGGGCGTTTGGGCATTCTGAAAATGAGAGGTCGAAATGTTGTTTTAGGAACGTTGTTTTGGAAAGGGTGAATAAGGTGGGGCGATAAGGATGGTATCTACCGGCTTCAAATTTGGAATTTTAAAATTTCATACAAGAGAGCACGCAATTTAAGCATGTGGGTCAATGTCCATTTCCAAATTCGAAGAGCATTTGGACATTGCGGAAACGAGAGGCCGAAATGTTGTTTTGGAAATTTTCACAACTTCCTGAAACTTAATGAGTCCTGGGCAGTTCACTTGGGCACCACAAAAATTCCCAAATCCATAGGAAACCTATCCCCAAATTCAAAAATGAAGGAAAAAGTGAATCGAGTGAGCAGGGATGAGGCTTGGAGGACGTCGGGGCAACGGGCAAAGCCCGAAAAACCCAAGACAACCATTTTTTAAATTTAGGGGGAAAATATGGTGAGCCAAAAATGAGACTTTGAAGGGCGCATTGACCAAATAGGACACCAAAATGAGGGGCACAAAAAATGAGGTGGGAGCAAAGTAGCCCGTCAAGAGCGAAAAAAGAGGGTCCCTGCCTACGATGGGGAGTGTGTGTAAAACATGCACAACAAGTTAGAAGTTTCCTAGACATGTAACTAATGTTGAACAGTAACAATGGAGGATGCTACAATGGGTGGACTTCCTAAATTTGACTTCCACTTAACCAAAGACAACTCATAGTCTCATGACTGTAATCTTCAAAGGGTCATTGTAGATATTTAGATTGTTCATTCACCATTAAAGCATGAACAACAATTGAACTTAGGTGCAACAATATAAGTAATGATCAAACTATATTTACACAAAAAATTATCACCAATAAACAACCAAAAGTATGAGCTAGGAAGACATTAAACATTGTAGGATACTTCACCATTAAAGCACAACATAAACTAGCAATTGAAAGTAACTTGAATCTTGAAATAGAAAAGCTAAAATCTACTACTTTGAGATAGAATCATTCACACATGAGAGAAATATGTAAGAAACGATTAAAATAATGCTTTTATCCTATGAATTGTAGTAGCATGTCTTCACAATAGCCCATCTCTCCCTTTGAAAATGAAAGGATGCCCATATTTATAGAAATTATAGCCATTAATGTGCACACTAAATTTTTAGTATGACGACAACTAGGTTGATGGGGTTGCGAAAACTTGTGCTAGGTTAGATGTTCATTAAAATCCCAAATAAAGATAGGAGATGTGGATCCCATTGTGTGAGTAGATATCAAGGTTTAGTTGCTAATCAAATGATAGAAAAAAAATGGTAGTATGCATGAGGAGACCCATAGATGTGGGTCCACAAGGCTTGGTGGATGCAGTGGCGAAAGACACAAGGAAACCCATAGATTCAAATATGCAAAAGAAAGACTTAGAAAATTTTGGATAGGTGATTTTGGTCAGGTGAAATTTGGTGATTTTAATGCATGTGACCAATTTTAAGCTCACAAATAGGGGCACACAAAATGAAGCAAAGGAAAAAACAACCCAAAAAAGTCAAAAAGGAAAGAGGGGGTCCCTGGTCCAAATAGGGAATGCGTGTTATAGGCACAAAAAATGGAAAATCCATTTGGAGAACACTCCCAAGAATTCCAAGTGTAAGGACTCATTTGAAAACCAAAATCTCTAGCTTTATAGACCAGAAGAAAATTCCCTCAAACAAAACACAAGCTCAAAGGAGAATGGAATCCTTAGCTAAATCGAGCTACAAAAACATCTCATAAGTGTGTGTAGTGATTTTATTCCCCTCCTTTAGAAACTATAAATGACAGTGACCAATCAACCAAGGAAAGCTACGTAGGTAATATGACCCCAAAAGTAACATTGACATTGCTTCATTACCAGCTAGGCATCTATAGCCCCGATGGAGTTGTCATTGAGATCCCAATGAAAATTTCTCTATTGCTAGCTAGATGTCCATAGACCCGATAGAGTTTTTCACACACCCACATAATTGCCATTTTTCAATATTTTCTTTCCTTTCCTTTCTTTTCTTTCCATTTTCTTTTAAATACCATTTTTTCTCAACTGTACAAGAAATGAATCTCATAGTGGGTTTGGAGATTGTAGTGGTCACTTGGGAAGATTCAATATTTTTGACTTGCCAAGACCTCCTGATAACCACCCTAGAGCTCATCAAGAGTATTTAAAGTGTGTGTCATGTGAATTTTTAGATGGGTGTGATGAGATTTAAATGAGGGTTCCATACTAGGTCAAGCCATAATTAAAATGAGGAAACCCACTCCATGGAAGTGAACAAAAACTCTTGGTAACAGATGAAGGATTATCCAAGGAAAAAATGGAAGTAGGTAGAAAAGTGGGCCATTCATGAGGGTTGAGCATATCCACTACATCAAGATCGGACAATGCCCTCATCAAAGGAAGGTCGAGAAGGCAAGAAAAAGTGAAGCAAAGTGAAACAAAAAACCAAAAGACCTACCCTAACTATATACAACTATATATAGAGGGTGATCTTGGATAGCTCAAGAAAGTAAATAATGTTTGAGGTACTACCCATTGATAGGTAACAATACATCTTCTCCTGTGAGGGTCTTAAGGAAAAAGGCATTATCTCCTAAAATTTTGGGAATTTGAAAGGGGCCAAGCCAAAGCTTTTCAAAAATTTCATGTCCCCATTTCTTCTCATGAGATTTGTTCCAATAGAGGAATAAATCAACAATTCTAAAGGCCTTTACTTTGTCTCAATGGTCGAACCATATCTTCACTACACCCTAATGTTTGGTAAAATTTTATATCGCTTGGTTGCAAACTTCCTCTAAATGGAGTAGTTCAGCCAGGCGGGCTTCATTGCATTCTCCCTCCTTATAGTAAGTATTGATAAATTAAAGTGTAGGGATCTTAAGGTGAACTGGGAAAACTAACTCTAGACCACAAATAAGGTGAAACAAGGAATTTCCTAAGGTAGGCTTCTAACACGTGCGATCTACCCTTAGAGAAAAGCACAACTGAGTATGCCAATCTTTTGGGTTCTTGTCAAGCAGTTTACATATGATGGTCAAGAGGTTCTTATTTGTGGATTTAGCTAATTAATTCCCTTGGGAATAATAGTTGGATTAAAACTTGAGTGTAATTCCATAATCAAATTCCCAACTAGAAAATTTAAGGGAAGCAAATGTGGGACCATTGTCACAAATAAGAGAAAACGGGCAACCAAAGTGATTTAAAATAAAATTTTCTAGAAAATTGGTAACTACTTCAGTTGTACATTTCCTAAATGATATTACTTCAGCCCATCTAGTGCAATAATTAGTAATGGTCAGAATATACCTATGGCTTGCAAAGGATGGTAGGCATACCAGACCAATGAAGTAGATACCCCATTAAGCAAAAGGCCTTACCTCAATAACGAGTTGTAGTAGGACAACAATTTACTTTTATTTGGCGGTGATGGTCTAATAGACATGACAGGATCTAACGTGGTGGTGGGCATACTTGAATAGTATCGCCTAGTAGTACCCAACCCATAGGATCTGATGAGTTATCGAGGGGTTGGACCCATGGCTAGTGTCGAACTTGTCATGAAGCTCTTTCAACACCTCATCTACTTCCTCCTTTCTGAGGTACCTAAGATAAACTCCCTCGTAATTCCTTTTATATAGTATAACTTCTTGTAGCAAGTAACTACTTATTTTCAAACTTAAAGCATCTTTTTGTACTCCTTGTAGTTGAGGTGAGCACTTGTTATTTAGCAAAAAGTAGATGATTTCATCATACCACTCATCTTGGGAAACATCATCCAATTGATATTTTTGATATTTCTACACTATGAGCTTCAAATCTATTTCTAATATTGTGTGAGTGAGGGCTTTCCTTCATATCAGATTCATGGGTTGAATTTCCATGTCGTATTCTTATAGAAATGTGACCCATTTTTCTCTTCTTTTTCCTAGGTCATTCTACATCAACAAGGTCCTTACAATTGGGTCTGGAATAATGGAAAATAATTTATTCCTTAGGATGTAGTGTCTAAATCTTAACTCCACATAAAAATGCATACACTTTCTTTTCAACATTATGATAACACAACTCATCATCCTTTAATGGGACACTCATAAAATAAATAGGTTGCTCATTCCCTTTGTCATTTTTTTGTGTTAACAAGCTAGTGCATGAGTAATCTAAGGTTAAAAATATATGTAGAATGGCTTCAAATAGTTTGGACTGACCAACATTGGGGAATCTGCAATAGCCCTCTTAATTTCTTCAAAATCCTGTTTAGCTTTTGATGTCCATTCTACTTTTGCATCCTACTTGAGCATAGCATTCAATGGCTTCACTATTTCTGCAAAGCTTGTGATGAACTTCTTGATGAAGTTGATCTTCCCAAGAAAGGACTTCATTTACCTTTAGATGCCAGGAGCCTAAATCTTCAATATGGCCTAGATGCATTCCAGATCTATGGAGATCCCCTTCTTTGAAATCACATGTCCTAATAACTTACCTTCGATCTCACCAAAGATACATATCTTAAGGTAGAGTGAGATTTTGAATTCTTTGCACTTTTGAAAAACTTTGCATAAGTCAGAGACATGGTCCTCTCTCTTCTTGGAGAACATAGTAAGGTTTTCCATGTATATGATGATGCACTTATCGATCATGTCTTTGAAGGCTATGTCCATGGCACATTGTAATGTAGCACCAACATTGATAAGTCCAAACGAAATTCATTTGTATGCAAACATTCCCCACTTTTTGGTGAATGTTGTTTTGTACCTATCTTCATACTGCACCATCACTTGATTATATCTAGAGTATCCGTCTAGAAATGACATCATCTAAGACCCATTTATGATTTGTAATACCTCATCTAATGATGGCATTAGATATTTTTTCTTTTTAGAAGCTCTATTTAGGTTTCGTAAATCCACACACAATCTAATCTCCCCATTCTTCTTTCTAGTTAGAAATAAATTGGCCACCCATGTAGAATGTAAAATTGGAAAGATGATTTGGGTGGATAGCATCTTCTACACTTCCTTGAATATAATGGGTTCCAATAGCTCATTGATCGGGTGCTAACACTACTGGAAAGGTCTTACATTTGGCTTAAGGGGAATGGTATGAGTGATAATTGATGTGTCATATTTTTATAGGTATTCATACCTAAAGCTATCAAATCATGGTAACTGCTAAAGGCATCAACAATTCCTTTTCTTTCCTTTAGGGTACACACTTTACCAATGATTTTTTTTTTAACCTAATCTACTTTACCCATGTTATGACCCTCATACTAGTTATCTATTGAATCTTTCTTAGTCTATTGATCTTGGTCCTTGATGTGATCTAAATCAAATACCCATTCTAGCTGAACTATGCCTCTTAGAATTGTGTTGGTTTATAAATTAATCAATCCTTCGCTATCAAGCTCAACATCCTCCGGATATACTTCATTAATGATTTAAGATGTAAATATGTTTGAGTTGGTGATGAAGTCATGGTTGTGCTTATCATCATTAAACACTTGGAAATGGGTGACATTATCAGACACTAATGGGGTAGAAGTGAACTCTATAGTGAATTTCTTCAGGATAGTTCGGGATAAGGGCTAGAGGGTACTAGCAGCCTAGGCCAAGGCATTTGTAGTCTAATTCTTGCTGCATGGAATGAGATGGATATTAAATGCATCCAAGACTTCTATGAGATCCCATACTCTATCTCTATAGTTTTCTATCCTTTTATCATGATAGGAGTATAGTTTTCTAACTTGCTTCATGACTAGCTCGGAATCACCAAAAAATTGCAACATTTTGATCTTCTTTCTTAATGTGATTAGGATTCCATGAACTAATGCTTCATATTTTGCTACATTATTTGTGTAATAGAATTTTAATCTATTCAAATAAAAATACAGCTTAATCATAGGACTGATAAGTTTGAAGTCTTCTCTCACTCCTTACTTTGATTTGGATTCATCAAAGTGAAACATCAAAAACTTGGATGGATTGTTGCCTATGAAGTCAATTGAGCAAACATCCTTTCTTGATTGCACCTCCATTTTTATACCCTTAGGTGGCCTCTTGTACTCAAGAAGGCTTTGATCTCATAGCCTTTCCATTCCTTCCCTCAGAGTAATTTCCTTTGAATGTGTTCTACTATCATTTGACATAAAGAATGCTCAAATTCAAAGTGAGATGCATTGTGTACTTTGAAATAGCTGGGCAACAAAAACTCTTTGAAATCCATTTTAGCTCCTAAACTAATCTGATCTTGCACACATTTCTGCATAAATTCTTGGAATCGGTCAAGCAATCCAAGGTTACCATCCTCATGAAATTCTTCATCTTTTTATTCAATCAGAACTTCAGTGCTATTAGGAAGATGGGTTAAATTGGTAGGAACATTACAAAAAACAAGGACCTATTCTGTCCTTTCTTCTTCTTGGAACTCTTCATCATCCTGACAGGCCATGGGAAGATAATTTCCCAATTCTATTTCTACAAAAAACACTTCATTCATGTTATTGTACTCAGTGATCAAGAGCTTCATTCAAGGTTCACACTCAATGTAGATTTGATTAGGGAGCCCCTTCCAAGGAAACCATAGATGTGAGTAGTCCATTATAGTGTAACCATTGAAAGCTTTGGTGAAGTCTGTTCCCAATATGATGTCATAGGTATCTGGAATGCCATCCACCTAAATATCAATAGCGTGTTGCACCCTTGGGTCAACAACAATCTGCATAGGAATCATATTAATTTTTCCAACTATTCTTAATTTGGTCTTATCTAACCAAGTCACTTTCCATTGGGAGGGTTTCAGAGCCATTCCTAATGCTTGGCATACTATGAGACATGACATTAGTTGAAGCTCCTGAGTCTAATAAATAGTTATGTAAATTTTTTCCAAAGGAGTGAATTATCATTAGGAAGGGAGGGGTTTCCAACTTCCCTTGAAACAACCCTATATAAATATTGGCTTGGACCACCTATGCCTTGTCCTCTTCATTGCACTTATCATGATCTATACTTGATTTTTCTCCTTGGTTGAAGGTTTTTCTAATGGTTAATTTTTGCTATTTTGCTGATTTGGGGGCTGATCAGGCTTCCTTCCCATGATTTCCTTGATCACTGGCTTAGTGTCAAATTAAAATTTATTAGTAGGTACCTCTTGAGCAGGTTTTGATGAAGTGGTTCCATTCAATGACCTAAAGAAAGAATTCTTGATAGCGGGTACCCTTAGAAATTCAAAGGCTAACCAACTCAATTTAAATTTCTTTAGTTCTGCTACATATTCCCCCATCTGTTCGAATTCTACTTCAAAAAAAATTCCTTGGGAGGAACTAGTGGGATGGTCTTGAGTCTAATTTGGATATCTACTTATATTGAATTACTGAGTAGGCACGTAGGGATAGGTTGGATTAGTGTTGGCATTAGGTTCGGGCAGAGTATTAAAATTGTTAGGATGCATGGAGGTAATAAAAGGTCCACCATCCTACCTGTTTTTCAAGTTTTGAAGGGTTTATCTTTGGTGGAACATATAGACTTCATCCTCATGTGGCTCTTCCTCATCTACAAGACCATTATCTACTAAATCAAAGAGCTGAGATAGGGTGCTCTCAGTACTTACCTCTTTCAAATCTCCTTGATGGTGGCCTCATTTATTGCAGCCTCCTTTTTAGGTAAATTGATTTCACTTTAGGGGAAAGGGGCTTGACTGAACACCAACACTGAAGAGTTGTAAGGTTTAGATGGGACAATATCTCTACAACCTAAGTAATCAACAACATTTTGGACTTCCACTTGGAAATTTTTTATGGTAGTTTGGAATTCCAAGAAATCCAACTCAGAATGCCTGCTCATCTTGTGAATTTGACACCAATCATATAAGGAAACCTCAACTAAGTAAGCTCAAGCTTTGGACTTGTCAATACTACTCAACTGGTTGAGAGGTGTGGGAATTCCTCCATTATTTGGCTTAGTATTCCAAGTTTTATTCTACCTTTGTGATGGCCTTCATTCAAAATTATGCCCTGATATGGACCTATTTCATAATTATAGCTTGAGGATATACCAACATCATGGTTGTCTTGATTAAGGTTGCTTGAATGCTCCTTTGATAAGCTTACAACTGGTTGTTTTGATTCCTTAGATGTGTCATCTTTGTGGAAAATTTTCTTTATAGTTCATTCAATTCATCGATTTGATCCTTCTCTACATTATTATGTTGGCACTGAATTTTGAAGGAATATTGGGTGCATCATAGGTTGGTTCTTCTGGGTAGGTGGGAATTCTAAATTTTGCAAGTACATAGTAACTTGATTCTACTAGGGATAAGCCTATTATTGTTGAGGCTACAAGTAATGTGGCACTAATGGTGCTTGATTCAAGTGCTACCCTAGATGTGGCATGATAGGCAACTGAGGGACTTGATTCATCATTGGTGTTTGATGTGCCAAGGCATGGGTAAGCCCTTGGATTTGAGTTGGGTTGGTGGTGTGACTTACCAAGGGCAGTGGACTTGCAATCTGCTATCCCAAATCAATACTTTGTTTCACTACCTCTGCAAATACATCTACCAATCTTGCAGGTGGTTGGTGCATCCTTTTGACAAAGGTATATGTGAGATTATCCAAGGTAGCATAATACACCTACCTAGCTGAGGGGTCATCAACCACATAAGGTGGCTACAAATTTGTGTATGCTCTATGAAATCAGTCATTGAATGAACTGATATTTTCATTGACCTCCCTCCTAATAGACACAAACTAATAATATAACTTTGTGGGGTTGATAAGAACCTTGAACTTCTAGAAGAAGGTGTTCTTCATTTGATACCAAGAAGTGATGGATCTAGTTGGCAAGTGGATGTACTAATATAAAGCTTCACCCCCCAATGAGTAAGGGAAGAGCCCACAAGCCACACCTTCATGTTCAATCTTCATATCCTTCAATGTTATTTGGAAAATCTTGATGTGTTCTTCTACTATCCTTTATGGATCATGTGGGTGGAACTTGGAGCAAAATCCTTCTAGATTCTTTGGAATATCATAGTATTCATTGAAGGACAAGGGTGATGGGTTATTTCCAATCCAATCCATTTCAGGAAGCAAAGGTTGTTGCAACTGAGCTACAATAACTTTGGGTTGAAGTGGGGAAGCAACTAGAGACAAACCTTGTGAGTGTTCAACTGTTGGGGTGTGGGAAGCACCTTGGAAGTGGGAATTGAATGGGGAAGATTTTGTGTGGAGGGAAGAGGATGGAGATGAAGGGATGGAAGGGATTGGAGAATATGGAGGCCATATGGGTGGGGTTGAAGTTGATGCTTCCCCTTTCTTGACTCTCTTGGCACTAGTAGAGGTTTTTAGCTCTCAGAATCCTCCCTTGTCTCGAGTGGACCTGAGTACTCTATGAAACCTTTGAGGGGAGAAGGACCCAATTCGATCAAACTTAGCTTTACCATCCTTCTAGCACTAGTTCTATTGATGGGTTTTTTTGCACCTTCTCAACACAGACAACATACAAGTATGCTATCTCTCTCAAAAGGTAATTTTTGTAACTAAGTTTTTTAGAAATCACCCCAAGATCTCTCGGGTGTCAGGTCATGACTTGCAAAAACAACTTAGTTGTTGATGTGATTTGTTGGTGATCACAAAGGGAATTTATGGTTTATTAAGCATGGAGGGAATTGGGTTTGCAAAAGGAGTTTTATAAATTTTGGAAATGAAGAGCAACTATTGCAAGTTTGGGATTTACAATGATGCTAGAACTTTGTTTTAACTTCATATTTAAAGAAAGGTCAAAAGGGTGAAAGGGTTAGAAATTTCCTAGACCTACAACTCATGTTGAACAATAACAATGGAGGATGCTATAGTGGACATACTTCCTAAAACAAAGTTCCACTTAACCAAGGACAACTCATAGTCTCATGAAAATAGTGCAATCTTCAAAGGGTCATTACAAATTTTTAGATTTTTCATTCACCATTAAATCATGAACAACAATTGAACTTAGGTGCAATAATATAAGTAATGCTCAAACTAAATTTACACAATAATTTATCACCAATCAATAGCAAAAAGTATGAGCAAGGAAGACATCAAACATAGTAGCATACTTCACCATTAAATCACAACATAAACTAGAAACTGAAAGTAACTTGAAACTTGAAACAACAAAGCTAAAATCTACTACTTGGAGATAGAATCATGCACACATGAGAGAAATACAAAAGAAATCATAAAAAAATGATTTTCTCATATATTTTGCAGCAACATGTCCTTACAACAACTCATCTATCCCTTTGAAAATGAGAGGATGCACCTATTTAAATAAATTCTATCTATTAATGTGTGTGTTAAATTTTTATTACGATGGTTGTTGAGTTGGTGGGGTTGTGGAAACTGATGCCATTTTGGACATTTCATGAAGGCCTAGACAATGATAGGAGATGTGGATCATGCCATGTGGGTGAATGTTGGGGTTTGACCACTAATCAAATGATGGAGTGAAAATGATAGTCTGCATGAGGAGACCCACAAAGAAATGTCTATAGGGCTTAGTGGATGTAGTGGCAAAAGGCACAAGGAAACCCACAAACTCAAATCCACAAAGGAAAAAGACTTAGAAAAAATTGGATAGGTGATTTTGTTCAAGTGAAATATGATGATTTTAATGCATGTGAAAAATTTTAAGCTCACAAATAGGGGCACACAAAATGTGGCAAAGGAAAAAATGATTTGGAAAAGGTGAAAAGGAAAGAGGGGGTCCCTGGTCCGAACAGGGTGTGTGTGCTATAGGCACAACACATAGGTATTAATGTTTCTCAAGAAGAGGAAGAATTGGAAGAAGAGAGGCCATAGTTGGTCCAGATAAGAAGAATTTATGCTTCACAAGGTGAATCTAGAACCAAAAGAAGAAGAGTTGATATCATTAACATTCAGAGCAAAGAAGAGATAGGGAAAGAAAAAGAAGAAGGAAGGCAAGAATGCTTCTCTGGAGAAGAAGAATAAGAATGTAGAAGTAAAGAAGACTCCAATTAAAGGAAAAGAAAAAGAGAAAAAGAAACTAGTAAGGCCTCTTTCCTCCATGAAGTTAGAGGAATTATTTAATAGTATCTTACAAATTGATATGCTAGGAGTGAATGCAACTCTTTATAAGGATGAAAATTAGGTAGACAAGGCTACCATAACTGAGGCCATTATTAAATAAATTGTTCTCCTTGAAGTGGACATGAGAAAAATCAAGAAACGTGTTCCTAAATATTTTTGGAACATCTTACTTGAAGGAAGGCAAGAATCCATAAAATAACATGAAAGGTTTAAGGAAGGGGCACTGGAGAGAATAGGTGATTCTCTATCTAAGGATGATAGAGCCACATTGACCATTGTATTTAGCAAGGGGTTGAGAAAAAAACAAAGGGTTACAACCCTTATGGGAAAGGATAAAGATAATCTTAAAAGAATCTATAAGGAAAGCAATGAGAAAGCTAAGGAAATAGCTCAAAAGATGGGAATGATACCAACAAATGAAGACGAAGTGAATGTTGAAATGATTGCTCCAAAACCTAGTGTAGAAGAAGAAATGTAGATAGATGATGCTCAACATGATCAAGATACAAATGTAGAAGCTACATGAAAAAAAATCCTCTGGAAGCTGAGGATATAGAAAAAGGAAATGATAACACGGAAATGAGCACAAAAGACATTGTTAAGGAGAATACCATCACTCCTCATCTGGTAAAAAAAGAAGAAGTTACTCCTCTGGTAATCACATAAAAAACTACAAAGGATGAAAATAAGGATGACAATATTGATGCGAAAGAAGAAGTAGAGAAAAAGAAGAAATATAAAAATAAGGGTGCATTTAGAGATTCTCTAACAAAGAAAATCCATCAAACTTCAATAATGTTGAAGAGAAGGATGTAAAAGGAAAGGTTGTAGAGACAACTAGGTTTCATGTGAATCTTTTGGCTCCTCTAGAGATTCCCTTCAGAATCTTCTAAGCATAAAGTTCCAACTAGTAGTATCTTCACAACTTTTGTAATTAACAATACATCAAGGCAATGTTGATCTGGCCAAGATTTATCCCACCTGAAAGCTACAACTAAGAGATATGTTTCATGCATCTACAAGAAAGGAAATAATTGAATCACACCAAAAGAGAAGAGAATTGATGGAAGAGGTTAAAGCATTATAAGAAGCCATACTCGATGTGAATGTTGATACCTCACTCTTTGATATGAAAAATTTCAAACTGTCGATTGACTCTTTTAAGATTTATGCATCCAATCTAAAGGAAGAAGTAGAGAAAGAAGCTAAGAAAATAATCAATGATAAGAGAATAATGTAATGATCGAGAAATGCTCCTCTACACATAAAAATTTCTCAAAATTATTGAGAGATGTTGAAGGATATGTTGGTGAGGTGAAGGCACTATTTTTGTATGGGATGAAGTGGCCTAGAGCCATAAAAATCATAAGAAAGGAGATGGACTCCATTGGGTCTCAAATTGATTATAGCTTAAGTGCTTATGATATGGTAGTTGACCTCACTAGAGAAACAAGGAACACAATAGAATACATGCACATGAAGTTCTTTCAAGTGCAAGTGCATAAAGAACACACTATTCTACAGTTTGGAGAGGTAAGGGATCTAGTCAATCCAAAATTTATACTTGTTTCAAAATCTCTTCTACGTGTGGAAAAAGTTAAGAAGTTGAGTCGGGTACCTATCACTCCAAAAGAAGGAGAAAACCTATTATTGGATTTTGAAACATAGAATAGACTACTTGTGAAGGCTAAAATAGAATGGGAACATGGTAGGAAATCATAGGAAGGATATTTGAGGAAGTTGTAGGTGTCAACTACCTCTAGTTGACTCATTCGTTATGTTTCTATGCATTTCCAATATTTTTGTTCAGATTATTTGTACATATACAAAAAATATAGAGAAGTTTTCTAGTACCCTTTAGTTTTTTCTTTGGTGTATGACTCAAGGGGAGTCAATCCATTCTTTTCAATTTGTATATATGCTTACATTTTTGAGGGAAAGTTTTAATGATAGTCAAAACAAGTATAATAGGCACTCTTTTCCCTTCATGTCAAAGGGGGGGAACATTTTGGAGATTTTTGGCATGTTTCCATCAATGACAAAGGGGTAGATTGTTGGAAGTTTGAGTAAGTTTATCATTGATGATGTGTTTTGGTAACATGAGCATGGAAGGTACATATAAATGTGTTGCAATGTTATTATTGATGTTAACATAGTTGTAGATCATCTTTATTAGATCTAATAAGTTTTTGTAGTTGTAAGGAAGACATATGTGCTAGATGATTTGGTCCAAAAAGATAAATTGTGTGGAAATTTGACTAAGTGTCGAATCTTCTAGTTTAGCGTAACAGTACATCAATTTTTGGGTCTGCACCACTCCACAAATGAAGATATCACTTTGCACTTTTAACATAATTTTGGTGGATTTTAGATGTATCTAATTCAAATTTTTGATCATGTTTTGACAAGTAGTTTGAAATTTATGAGTAACAAAGTTTGCCTTGGTAAATCATAGTTGATGTTCTATACACTACAGTTGTGTGAGAGATTCTGCATATCTCCACTAATTAGTTTTTTCCATTGTACTTTTGAAGATAAGTCTTTAGATTTTATTAGAGTATGGATTCTAGTTGGCATCGAATTTTGAGGTCCACATGTCGAGATGTGGATGCATAGTTGAAGGTTTTTTCTTTTATGTCTTATGCAAAGCCGACCTAATGTGTTTGAAGGTATGTGAAGGTTAAATATGTATTTCAATATTATGTGGGATCAATTATAGGTCCATGCTGACCTATTTCAATATGTTTAAATATTTTAATTATGGTACATTGTGTTGATGAAAAATTTTGAGCCGACAAGTTATATTTTGGGTGTTACATCTAATTAGGCCAACCTAATTGATGTTATGTTTGATGCAGATGTATAATTTGATTTTTTTTTTTATGTTTTAAGCTAATGTAATGAACATATGATATCTATGATGCAGATTTGATCAAAGAAGTGAAAATATAAGCTTCGAATATTGAGTTAAAGATCAATTTTTTTCAAATGAAGAGTATGGCAGAGTGTTGAATTTGAATCAAATAAAGATTTTTTATTGAGCTTCATTAGAACTGTATTCATGCATATGTAAGATGAAAATTGTAACAATTCAAAAATAGACTATGAGCCAACATCTCTCTTATATCATTTTATTTGCGGATAGTGAGTCCACCTATAGTGAGAACTTCTATATAAATATACTATAATTGGTTATAGTATATTGTGAGGTAACCCTCACTATGGTTTTTTCCATTTTGGGTTTTCCTTGTAAAAATCCTAGTTTTCATGTTTTATGTGATGTTAATATCTCATTCTTTCATTTCTTGTTACAATTGAATATGATTCATTGATTGTATGTTTAATGTTTGAATGGTTTAAGAGAATATTGATTCACTCCCCCTCTTAGTTCTCAATATGTTCAAAAATTTTTCATTCTAATTATACAAGCATTTTCACATATTGTATTATAATTTTCACTCTCAAAGGTGTTTAGATAGTTCTAAATCTATACATATCATAAACCCTAATTTTTGGCATCTTTAGGAATTCAACACGACACACTGGAATTCACATGGTCCTCTAGCATCCTCCAAAATTTACATTATTTTTAGTATCAATTTCCTCTTTATAGTTTCTTCCCAAATCTACTCTATATTTATGATATTTCATTCCATAAAAAAATTATTCTTTCAAAATTGGTCAATTTAGTCACTTCTAGCCTAATTCATTACATCATCAAATCGATCCTTGAATTTACAATGAAGGAACCAAAACCCTCAACCAAAATATTCTTTGATCTCCCTTAAGGATAACAATCAAGAATAACCCCTTGGTTGATTTTATGTTCCAATGTTTAGGTGGGAATATTGGTTGTGGTTAGTATTTTTTCTAAATCACCCCCTCTCATTTTCCACCAAATATTTTGGTGAACTCAACTTAGTTTGCAATAGTACATCTTTTGATTTGATTACATATATTCTTTAACTGATTATTTGGTAAATTCATTAGATTATTTAATATCTTATCTACCATTTACAAATATTATATGTTTACTTTATAAAACAAAGAGCTTCAATTCATTTTATTTTCTTAGCAAAACCATAAAATAATAAAACCTTCCATTCTTCTAATGTATCATCAATATATCTATCTTTTCATCACTTCCTTCTACCTCCCACCTGTTAGGAAAATTTGTGTATCCTAAAACTTATACTTGGTTTCTCACTCCGAAAATCCTATGAGAATAAGTTACCAAATTATGGCTTCCAATTCTTTGAATAGATTTTGTATTAAGACCGAGTTTGTTAGCTCATCCACCCAAGGATATTCTGAAACACAATCATCTTTGGATCTAATTAAATTACCTTGTTGATGATCTTTAAGTCACAACCCCTCATGATTTTCTTAGGTTCAATAACTCTATGGTCTATGTTCTTAAGGTTCAAATTCAAAAAATAGACAAAGACTTGGCTAGTCTCCAAAAATTATTGAGTACATAACATTTAACTAGAGAGGGTGTAGCTCTCATAGAGAATCTTAGGATATTGTTACTTAATAATTCATAAGTCATGGAATGTGATGAAATAAATTACACAATAGAAGTATATGATAGGAAATATGCTAAAAATACTTGGTAATAATTGAGAATAACAAGCCACTTCGAGGGGGAAAACCTCCAAATATCTCTAATGAGAACATAATTTATAAGATATGATAAAATAAGACTCACTACCTCCTATATATACCTTATTTATGCCTAGGATCTCATCCATTCCAACTTGGATAGCCATGTATAAGCCTTAGGCTGACCTAAATAACTAAATAATAATTAAATAAAGATAATATGACTTAATTAAGAGTTACGATAGCCACAAGCTGACTATTCATAACCATATATGTACACTAATATTAAGGTGTAGCATGGCCCCCTCTTTAAACAAGTATTTTCCTTAATGCTAATCAAGTTTGGATGCTTTTGAATTAACTCCTCATCCTCTTATGTGGTATCTTCAACTAGTGAATTCTTCCATTAGATGAGATACTTAGTGAGTGTTCTACTCCTTATCTTATTTGTACATGTTTTATGAATGAAATATAGTTCCAATACATGATTCTTCCTCCATCGAGATATATTAATATTTTTTGAGTAGGAATATTCTACCCAATTACCTTCTTTAAACAATAAACATGAAAAAATAGATGTATCTTTGTTTCTAGTGGAAAATATAACTCATAGGTGACACTACCTATCTTTTGCATGATTTGGGAATGATCATAATATTTTAGAGACAATTTTTTCTTTTTTTTTACTTTAGTGACATTTGATATTAAAGCCCTATAATATCAATAAGACCCAATCGCCAAATTCAAAACTTATTTCACTATGGTATCGGTCTACTTGCGACTTCATTCAAATTTGTTCCATGGCTAGATTCTCTTTGAGTCTTGAGAGTACCTATTGTTGATGAATCAAGTGGTCTTGCACTACTTGAACTCTTAGTGACACTTTCAAATATGAGGGGGTGAAAGGAGGTTGATATCCATATAGTTCCATATGGAGAAATTTTTGATGAACTATAAAAGGAAATGCTATACCACCATTTTGATAATGGTATCCAATCTACCCATTGAGATTATGTATTTGAAGTTTTCCACCTAGATTGATAACCTCTTATTATGCAAACACTTATTAAAAAACTCATTTTGACCATCGGATTGAGGGTGGTATGAAGAATTATGAGCCAATTGAGTACCCAAACAAGAGAATAAATCTTTCCAAAAGTGACTAGTAAATATAGGATCATGGTGATTGAAAATAAATTTAGGTGTACCATGTAGCTTTTGTATATTCTCTAAAATGATTTTTCAACTATACTTTCTATAAAAGGATGTGATAATGCAAATAAATATGCATATTTAGCGAGGATATCTACTATAGTCATGATGACATTATTACCTTTATATTTTGGAAGACCTATGATGAATTCCATGTATACCTCTTCCCAATGTTGGCTATAAATAACTAAGGTTTGCAAGATAACCAATGTCTCAATTGTCTCCCTTATATTTTTTTGACAAACCAAACATTCAACCAAAAAAATTTAAACACCACCTTTTATACCTTCCAAAAAAAAAAATCTTGACTCAATGATATATCTTTAAAAATATTAAGTAACCACCAACTCAAGAATCATGAATCTCAATGATAATATTGTGTTTAAGAGTGGAATTCTTGTAGAGATACAATAACTCTTTATACCAGAGAGTATCTCCCTTCCAAAAAACTTATTTGGACTATTGGGACCAATCTATAGTTCTATTGAATGATATTACTTGCAACAACATCATTCAGCCACTCTACTTTAGAATCTACCACCCAATCTACTTGTAATATTGAAATGGTACACAATAAAGCTTCATCTTTCTCATCCTTCCTAGAAAGTGCATTTTCCAAAAAAACTTTGTTCCCTTTCTTCTATAAAATCTCAAATCCATATCCCAACATCTTAGTGACCCATTTTTGTTGCTTTTCATAATGTAATATTTTTTCCAAAAAACATTTTAGGTATTATGATTTATCTTAACCTTGAATTTTCTACCCATTAGATAACTCCTCCATTGTTTTACTACATGAAGAATAACTAATATATTTATCTCATAAATAGGTTTGAGTTGATTCTTACCCTTTAATTGATGGCTCTCAAAATAAATTAGTCAAACCTCTTGCATGAGAACTACTCCTATAAAATTTATTGGAGCATCACATTCCAAAATAAAATCCTTCATCAAGTTTGGAGTGGAAAACTTTGGAGTTGTACACATAGCCTCCTTCAATCTATAAAATTTTGCATTAGTGGACTCATTCCAATGAAATTAATCCTTCAATAAAGTT
This sequence comes from Sequoiadendron giganteum, assembly GCA_007115665.2. Taxonomy (NCBI): domain Eukaryota; kingdom Viridiplantae; phylum Streptophyta; class Pinopsida; order Cupressales; family Cupressaceae; genus Sequoiadendron; species Sequoiadendron giganteum. The sequence goes on from CM021104.1 coordinate 285,419,636, forward strand.
GTGAGGGGTGTTGATATACAACCATAGTTCTTCATAAATATTCTATAGTATCCAATAAATCCCAAGAAACCCCTCAATTTCTTAATGGATTTGGGAATATTCCATTCCATGGCTGCCTTAATTTTATTAGGATCCACCTTTACCCATTCATGTAAAAATATGTGTCCCATGTACTCCACCTTATTGGGACCAAAAGCACACTTGGATGAATTAACATAGAGTTTTTTTCTCAAGAATTTTTAATTCTTGATCTACATGTTGCAAGTTTTCTTCTCATGTATTTTTGTAAATCAATATATCATTAAAGAACACCAATATGTAAACTTCCTCAATAATTTTTTAAAGATGGATTTCATCAAAATTTTAAATATAGATGGTGCATTGGTAAGGCCAAATGACAACACCAAAAAACATAATGAACCCCATGAGTCCTAAATATTGTCTTAGAAATATATTCTTCCTTAATTTAAATTTGGTGATAACTTGATATAAGATCTAACTTTGTAAAATATATATCTCCATTCAATTCATCTAGCAAATCATCAATGACTAGAATGTGAAACTTATCTTTGGTGTACATGTTGAGAACTCTATAATTTGGGAACATGTGTTAATTTTCATCCTTCTTATGCATGATCACCCTGTGAGGAGTAGTCACCTTAGGTGTTCTTGATAATTCTTGCCTCTAATATATCCTCCACAATTTTTTGAATCTCACTTTTTTTGTATATATGGGTACTTACATGTAGGAATATCTTTGAAAATTAATGAATGATGATCAATTATTGGTTGTAATTTTGGATGGGTGGGATAATTATCTTGATATAATTCTAATGAATAATTGGTCCAAAAATCCATCAAACCCTGGCTTAAGAATATTCTAAATTTGATGAGAGCTTACCATTTATGGATACTTTTCCTTCAACCCTCTTAGCTCTACTATCTTTCCTTCTGATTTAAATCTCATAAATAATTCTTGGAAGTTACTATCAATTGTTCCCAAGGTAGTAATCCATTGTACTCCCAAACAATATCTATTGTGCCCATGGAGATAGCACACATTGGGATATCAAGGTTATAATATCCCTTGACTAATTTAATTCTATGGCATTTTCCAAACAATTAATATTATCACCATCTATAATAAAGATTTGAAATAGTGGAGTTGAATATATAAATCAATTTAGATAATTAGCTAACTTTTTTATTATAAAATTATGAGTACTACCTGAGTTGATCAAAATTGTTAATTTTTGCTTCTTTAAGATACCCACTACCTTGAAAGTTTATGGCATTCTAAAACCTGAGAGTGCAAGATAATAAATGATTGGTTGGGAATCATTTTATTTCATGTTTGACTCCTTATCACCTTACAATATTGGTTCCTCCTCTTCTTCCTCACTCGCTCCTTCAATATAAAATACTTTATTTTCATTGCATGTATGTCCTCGACTATATTTGTTGTCAAAATTGAAACACAACCATTTTTCTCTCTTCTCATTTTTTTTGGAGTCAATCTAGTAGGTTGAGGTAATTAATGTGTAGGATATCTTATTTCACTTACATTTATAATCCCTTGTCACTGATTGGTCAAAAAATTCTCAACTTGTCTTGCCATTAATATTTCTTGTGACAAGGATTGTGCTTGGAACATCATATTTTATGTGATCCTTTAAACCACCTAGAACTAGTTCCTTTGAATTTAATTATATCACATTATCCACTATTAGACAAAGGGTTTGAATTTTTTGAATATAATATTTGATTGTACATATTATTCTTTAATTTAGTGAGGTGGAAAAGTAACTATCCATAAATTTATCTTCATAATGTATAGCAAGCTCCTCTTTGAAAATTGACCATGTGAGCACAAAACCCTTCTTTCTCTTCTCATCACACAACCAATGATACTAAATAAATTTATCTTGTTCCAAGTGTAATGATGCTATATCCACCTTATATTGACTAGGAACATGATGAAGATCAAAGAACTCCATTCTGAAAAGTCAATTGTTTGGATCCTTGCCAACAAACTTTATCATATCCAACTTAGGTATGCATTATCTAGGCATAGGATTATTAAAGGAAAGACACTTCTTTAAATCTAAGTAAATCCCAAGGAATTCATGTCAAAAAAATGTATTACCTTCCACCTTACTAGGTGAATCTTTGCCTATATACTTCATCCCTTGAATAATTGTGTTCAACTTCCTAGAAAATTCATTTATATCATTCCAAATTGATGAAATTTCACCCTTGACCTTGTTGATTTCAGCATTAGAGTTAATATCCTCAATTTATAACTCATCCTTATTTGAATATTTCCCTAGTGTGGTAGCATTCTTTTTGCCTCTTTCTATAGAATACATCATGGTGGTAGAAAATAATTTTGTAATAAATCACACAAAAAAAAATAAAAAATTAATCTAAAAGTTTTACTATAACTTACTAGGTCCTAGGTCACACTTTGCCAGAAACATCTCCCAAAAAATATGCATTTGGGGCCTCAAGAGTGAATAATTTAGAAACCATAATTTTGCAATAAATCACTTATTCATAATTCAATTTCTAAAAAAATATATTTCAGGATCCTCTATTATTTTTTTAAAATCCCACTAAAAATTAGGAACCAATTCATCATTATTTGAGAGATATGCACTTTTCAAATGAATTGGGTATAAACCCTAATTCTATTGTAAATCAAATATTGCTTCAATTCCTTTGAAATATAGACTATAGATTTTTTAATATTTTCTTCAAACACCCTTTAAAAATCAGAAAAAAAATCACCAACACATGAGAGATCTACACTTCCCAAAATGACCTCCAATATTAAGAAAATGCTTTGCCTCTATGGTGCCAAGATCATGCTCTAGTACCACTTGTAATGAAATAACTTGCACTTGATAGAAGAATATGATAGGAAATATGCTACAAATAATTTATAATAAATGAGAATAAAAAACAACTTTGAAAGGGAAAACCTTCAAATATCTCCAATGAGTACACAATTCACAATATATGATGAAATAAGGCTCACTACTACCTATATGTACCTTATTTATGTTACAATGGCCTTGCTTTCACCAAAATATTGACCTAATAATGCTCGATACAAATGTTATAAAGGCACCAACCTATTCAAGGGGATGAAGGCACCAACCTTCCAATAACCTTACCCCGCCCCAACACAACCATGGGATTTGAACCTGTGACCTCACTTTGATACCATTTATTGCAATGGATTTACCGTTCCACCAAAATATTGACTTGATAACACCAAAAATTCCATATTTATACAAGACACATGAGAGGCAATTAAGCCATGTCACAAATCTATGATAGGCTAGACATGCACCAATTTTCTAAAAAATTATGCTTAGGATATCACCCAAGCCGATTTATAGAGCCCTATATAAGCCTTGGGAAGGCTTAAATAACTAAATAAAAATATAATAATGCTAATATGACTTAATTTAGAGTTAATATATCAAAATTACAATTATTCATGACCCTAAATACATTGGTATTAAGGGTATATCATGGAATTTCTACATTTTCTAGCTCACATAGTGGATACAAACATTATGACATCAACTAGTTGCATGGAAATATTTAAAATACATCCCTTCAAAAAAAATAGGGACATAAGTAATGATACCCATTTTGACATCCCCTATTCCAACATTCACTTCTTTTGTATATAACCATTATTGAATAGTTTGGTAATAGTCATAAAAATAGCTTTGAGAATCCTATAAACCAATATATCTTTTTACCACCTTCTTCTAACCTCCCATTTACTTCTCAAAATTTCAATCCAATTTTTTCCCAACATGTTTTTAGTCAAATTCATCCATAATTCACAGTTTACCAAAATACCAATCCACCTATCACTAGCTCTAGTCCTTCATATTCCACCAATTCTCAAACCATCTCACCTACGGATCATATCATCAACCAACTCTTGCAAAATGTGAGCTCTTTATAGTAGAAAATATCAAATATGAATCAAAAGAATTCTCAATCCAATCCTCCAAGATACTTTACTCATAGGTTTTTGTCATTAACAATCCTAAAAACTCCAATACGATAAAACATTGGAACACCTCATTTTGATAAGTATAATAGAAAATGAGGCTCTATAACTATGTTTTGATATTTACCACTATACATTACTTTCCTCCTCAAGGAAGCTCTATTAGCTAAGCTCTTTCCTCGGTCATTAAAATACATGACCTTGGATTGATTTTCTTTGTTTCCTAATAAATCAATCCATTCTTTTCAACAAATTTTCAATGAATGCCTCCAACTTTTCCAAGCCAAAATTGGACCTCAAGTCACATTGACTTATTTGATTCATTGTACAAAAAGAGTGAAGGAAAAGGTAACTAAATTTATAGGGTTATATCAAACCCTCTTCTCTCAAATCTCATATTCCCTTTCATATATTTATGTGCAGGGAGTTTTCATTGGCAATAGCCACCCATTCAAAATGAAATTTTGTTGATGTGATATTCTTCACATGCACATCTTTGTATAGCTCTTTGTAATTACCAGCTTGTAGTTAGCTAGTATGAGTGTTTTTTTCTTACTAGCTCTTGTTGCTCAGTCTGAGGTAGCTACCCTAACTTATAAATCATTCAAGAAAAATAACTCTCTTCCATCCAAAACTTTTCAAGTATAGGTTACATCTGCAACACCTTCTACTATGACCCCTTATAAATTTTAACCAAAGAATCAAAAATTCTACCAACTTTAAAAATATTTACATTTCATTATGCTACAACTGGTTAACAATAACTTCATTCAAATATGGACACTACCAAACCTCTACCTCCTTCTTATGACTATAAGGCCTTTTTTCAATATCATTGAACACTTGGGCATGATACTACGCAATACATGCATCTTAACACCAAGTGTAGGGCCTTATTGACTTTAATATTGTTTAGATGGCTAGTGTGAATGGAAAAGGAAATAAATTTGTAGCAGCTCTAAATTAAAACTTACAAATTTATACCAACCTGTTACCTATCCATTTAACTAATCTTATAGAACCATCAGTGGACACATTTCCCACTTCCATAACCTCCTATCATAAAATAAAACCATTAGATAACATGGTTTCCATCACCAAGAACAATCTAAATTTATTCTAAATTTTACCTTCACCCACATTTATGCTTGTATTCATGCACTTGGTGGTCCTCTTCACATTATTACCATAATTAATGACGAATACATGTGGAGTACTCATTGATCCTATATGCATGGTGAATGTAATTACAAAGGATTTCCTTTATGTGCATAATTTGTACCAAGACAAGTATGATAAATTAAAAATATTGGTTAGAGAACATTATAGTTCCACTCACCCTATCATTGGTTCCTTGACCCTTCATGTCTAGGTCAGACAAAAAATCCTAGATGTAAGTTTAGCCACAATTCCTACCTTAGAACATTTTGTGTGAAGTTAGGTCATCAATGGCTCACTTCCATGAGTGTGGTAACCTTTGTAATCCATAGATTTCTAAAGTTTCCATCTGAATGAAAAGTACACACTATACATCACAATGGGTTTGGGTCCTTGTCCCCTTGTAGTAACTTTTCATCTAATTATTTTTGGCCATAACTAGTTGAGCATATTCAACCTTGTCATGATGTTATTTTTCTCTTAACGAAATTCAAATCTAACAAAAATTTTCAGTTCCTTATCATTAACCCCTCTTCTACCATTCTAGTTTCTACCCTTGAGGTCCTTCAATTTCTTGTGGAAATTATATTAGTTCCTCCTCTTGTATAGGTAGTGAAGGAATCACAACCCAAACTGGGCAACCTCCCCTTAACCCAAGAATTGTGTGTCTATGATAAGGTTTCACATCTTCTATTCTATCCAGGACCACAAGAAAATAATTTGGCACAACCTAGACCTCCTCACACTTTGGATATTACTTTTGTTCCTCCTATCTCTTTGAAGTTTATAGGAAAGTAGTTTGGTGTGCAAAAAAATCCTTCTATTGTCTCCCAAAAGTTGGTGGCTCCTTCCATTCCTCCTACAAAGGAAAAAAGGATTTTAAATTGGGAAACACCTAGGTCCCCCCTACATAGGCTTCAAATCATACACAAAGAAATCAAAATGTGAAATAATGCAAGAGACAATGTCATGCTACGACTCACCAACATGCTATAGGAAGTCATATTTTCCTAGTAATAATTATCCTATGAAATCAGATCCTAATGTAGTCCCAATCCCTCACCCATCTTCATTGTCCCCTAACATTTCTTCATCATTGTTTGCTAAGCTTAAATTTGATCCATAAATTTCCCAACCAATCCAAAAGCTTAAGCATTCACTACCTATGCTACTATTGAGTCCAAGGGATTTATCTATTCCTCCTATTTAAGCTCCTTCTTCTATGATTGATAGTGCTCATCATTGTGTTTCTAACACCACCATATCACCCATTTTGGTGTATTCATATAGTGAATTAGATGATATGGTAAAACTATTGGAAAACCAGTCAAAATTGTCCTCGATTTTCATGCAATCAATGAACTTGGCTTCTAGGGGCATGTGTGATGATCCTTCCTTAGTGAATGATCCATCATGTATCAAATAAAACACTTCTCCTTATATTGTACTCGCTATAGTCCCAATAACATATTGCTTACCATATCTATATGATGAGAAAGATTGGGATGTAGATGATTTTCTATATATCAACTCACAAGTGTGGTACCATTTGTATTTGTGTTATACTTGCATGTAAGGTTACCCTTGTAATGTTCTTCCTGGTGTGTATTTTTTTAGCTCTCTTTGGATGACCCTTGATGCTCTTATTGGTACAATGATACAAAGAGAATGAATCTTTTATGACATTTATCTTTATGTATCTTCATTCTTATATTTATTTCCTTTTGTGAATGATGTAAGAATCAATACATTTAGGTCTCTTCCATGTTGAATCAAAAAAAATATTTTCATTTTGATGTAATCCTCTTCCTTTGTACTCATATTTCAACTATGTTTGAGGAATGATGTCAATTCAAAAGTTATCATTTTGATATACATTATTTATCATACATGTCCATACTAACCCTAGCACTTTGGATCCCTTATATTCTATTGTATGATATTTCTTGTCATGATGTCGCTTTTAGGAACATATCATTTGGAGTATGGATTTTGGAAAGCTCTTGGGCCTATTTTTTACATGCATCACTCTTTATACCTTAAAGGAAATTTCTCCTGGTTGGTGTCAGCAATTAATTTAAGGTAGGGGCTACACTCCACTATGTGCTTCACTTTGTTCACACACCTCAAAGCTAGTTGTGCTATTACATCACCTCTTGATCATATTTGTAGAACTTTATCATAGTTTCCAATCAACAATTTGTTTTTATTGGCTTGTAATTTCTGATATTGTTATAGAAAAATCACCTAGTAAACAATGGGTTTTACTAGCCTATTTTTTTTCATTTTTTTCTCATGAAAATAGTATAGTAAAAAATATATATACCATCCTATCATGTTTTCCATTATTCATGAGACGCCTAGAAAATAAAAAACTTTTCTAGCCCATGAATTATGAATGTTTCCTTTTGTATGGATCCTAGTAAGAATCTATTAATCTTAATAGTTTGTAATGCAATACTTTATATGCTTTCATTTTCCAAGTATTCTTTGTGTTTTCTCCATCTATGCTTTGTTTTTTCTCCATATATTATATGTGTATGCCCTACGTATACTTTGTGCATGCTTGGATTATTCTTTTTCTCATAGTTCATATATATGTGTAGACTTTCTTGGCTTGTGTCTTGTGTATATATTCCCTTTTGTATTGTGTTTTCATATATCTCTAGTGTTTTGATGAAATATTTTGTCTTCTCCATACTTTACCATGGGTATGAATGTAAGTGTATACCCTCACTAAAGAGGGGGCTAAATGTAGCATTGTAAATTTTTGTTTATTATAATTTCATGTTAGGTTTGGCACTTAGTTTGGTGTATGTGTCTAATTTTATTTATAATGTGGTTGTTTGATCATTTTTTGGGAAAACTTGGTTAGGTACTCTATTATCAAGCCCTTTCAGATAAAATTATGCCCCAAAACTAATGTGACATACTATCATCTTGGTTGTACACACCAAAAGTTTTGAATTCAAAATTCAGCCTTGTTGTGATTAAGGACACAACCTTGTTTATCAACCTCTCCCAAAATGGTTACTTGGATATGTGCTTACTATAACCTCTTCTCTCCTTCATTAGCAACATAATCCAAGCTATTTGTAGTCTACAATCTACTAATCGATAAAATCCATTATTGTAGAAAATTCATGTTGAAGAATGATGTGATGTTCTTTAATTATTGTTATTATTATTGTATGTACTAACACTTGTAAGATATCCATGGAGCCTCTTTCTTCTCCTTGTGTGTGATTTGTGAAGAGAAATATATCCAATAATGGTTTCACATCTATGTAGTAATATATATCCTTATGTTGATTTCCATTATCATTATTTTTTACTTTTCCTATTCTCCCCCAAATGTACACACTCTTTATCACCAACCATCATTTTTTTGTAGAGGTGCAAGCACAAACATAAGGTTTTCTTGAGACAAGCCCCTATATAGTGCAACCCTTCTCCCCTTTTTATTTTTTAGGTGCAAGGTGTGCTGTGGAAAAAGGATTTAAAATCTTAAACCTTTTGGAAACTCCTAAATCCTATCTCTTGTCTTTATTATTTTCTCATTGATAAAATAGATCCTTTTGACTATAAAATCATATTTGCAAATTGATTTCTAATTTTCACTATCATAGGTGTTCAAACACTTTTTTTGAAGGTTTCCAATATAATATTTTATAGGTTGTAATGTTTCTTTTTGTTGGAATACAAGACCACTAAGAGGGGGGGTGAATCGGTGGTCTAATAAGAAAACTCGACTAATAAATTTAGGAAATATGAACTCTCTTATTTCATAATGCCAAGGCATACAGTGAAAATCACTTCAAGAACCATGTAAACTAGAGTGTTGAGAAGATCATAGAAGAAATTTTAAGCATAACAGGAAAAAATACTTAAGATCATCAAAGGAGACACACAAAACAAGTTTTATGTAGAAACCCATAAAAGGTAAAAACCATTGTTTAAATCTCTCCAATCTTTATATTGCTGCCTCACTACCATTAAAATATCATTGATTACACTATGCCTCACTTGGAAAAAGAGCATCAACTCTTATTAAAATAGGATCACCTATTCCTAGTCATATAAACACCAAATTAATTACATTCCACTTAAAAATTAAAATCCAAAAGACTACTTTTATTAATATAGAGCATACATGACATCAACAACTTCTTTTTAAACACATTTCTGCAGTAATATATCACCCTGACATTAAACCATTATCTCTCCTTACATAAAAACAACCCTCATTACACTTACTAGGTTCAAACATATAAATTGTATTTTCTATGTTAAAGCTTCAATCTACAAAATACACACATTCTTGCACTAAATATCACTAAATTTTGACAAAAAAACCCTCTTCACATAAGAGAAACTCTCTTTTGTCCATTTCTAAGAAGGACAATTACAAAACTATTGAAAACTACTCAAAAACTAGAATATGGGAAAATGCCTATCAGCCTCCATGCATAGGAAAATGACTGTTGTTGTTGTTGAAGGTTTAAAACACCATTTTTGATATCCCTCTTTGCACCAACAAAATATTAAAAGTTGATCATTGATTTGATAGCTCCCAACTTTATAAAAAAGGCTTTCGGGAGTGTTGATCCAACTAGGTGAGGGGACCGGTCACCATATGAAGGTGACCCCCTTAAGTGGTCACTTAAGTGATCCTCAATCGGTGATACCAAGTCACCTCTTTCAAACTACCATTGAATTGAACGATGATTGATTCATGACCTCTTCTTGACACCATTTTATCACTCATGCAAAGGATAGAGATATTCCAAGAGATAGCCTTGATGATGACAAAAATAACTTGAAATGGTATAAGAATTAAGGTTAGGACCTTATAAACTTTGATTCAACACTTCAACAAAGGAGGATAGTGCATAGACATCATTACAATTCCCTTTGACATCAATAAAAAAAATGCCAAAAGAACTCCCCCTTTGGCATTGATGCCAGCTTAAACAATCTTTGACCCTATACTTACAATAAGTTCACTTTGTAAAATTTTAAAAAATATTTTTTCACTTGCTCCCCTTGTGACTTGTCAAGCATGTCAAGACAAGACAAAATTGATACAAAAAAATTGTCATAGATGAGCACAAATATTCCTATTTTGTGTCACCACTATGACTTGACACTGACCACTGTAATTCTTAAATTCATTACCAAATAAACACTATCCACTAAAATCACTAGAATCACTAAGACCAGTGACTATCACCACATGCAAATAATTGTGCATTATGATAGCTTAAGAATACCAATGAATCAATGTCTTGATTGAGATATTTGTGAGTCATGTATGGAATTGTATCATCTGCGCACCATCATTGTACCATCTATATACCACTTCATCAGATGTATCATCTATATACAACTTCACTGTATCATATTATTGTTTTTCATTGTCAATGTACTATCATTGTTCATTCACATTTGCATAGCATTGAATATAGCATTGAATCTAAAGCATATCACTAAAGCATAGCACTGAACCATAACACATAGCACTATGAATTTCAAGCACTATCTTTGGGTCTAATTCCCTTACAATCATCTTCATAAAGATCTTAAATCTTTCAAATGCCTCTAATTTGTGTTTCAAGAATATTACCCAAATCATCCTTGAATAGTCATCAATGAAAAGCATGAATTACCATTCACCATTTAAAGATTTTTTCCTTATAGGATCACACAAATCATAATGTATAAGCTATATTGGCTCTGTAAATGAGTATTCTTTTGATTTAAAACGGATTTTTGTTTTCTTTACTAACTGGAATTCTTTGCATGTACTACTGATTAGCTTTGTGATAGGTGGCATGTCTCTTACACTTTGATTTTTGCTAACCTTGACTATATTTTAAATGTTTAGATGCCCAAGCCTCCTATGCCAAAACCAAATATGCTCTACCCATCCCATAAAGAAATTTTGTCCAAGTTTATCTCTATTTTCATTCCCTTTAAGATTGTAAATATAGCGTCTAGTTCTCATCCCTGCTACCACTATTTTTCCTGATTTTGTTCTTATCTCACAACCTTGACCATCAAATAGAATGTTTTACCCATTATCACAAATCTAACTTAGACTCAAGAGATTATGTCTCAAGCCTTCTACATAGTAAATATCATGCGAAGGTATATCATCATCAAAGTATATATTTCCCTTTCCCTCAATTTGAAAGCAAGAATTATTCCCAAACTTGACTAATCCACTTGTATAGTCTTCAAATTTAGTAAATTTTCTCTTATCACATGTCATGTGATTAAAGAAACCATTGCCTAAGACCCATAAATCTTTATTTTTGGAATGTAGGCTAGTTTGTACTAGCATAGATTCTTCAACTTTCTTGTAATTTACTATTGTTTTCCAAACTTATTTTGACTTGTTCTTATTCTTATCAATAGTAGTAGGTGTTATATTTATTTTGGAATAAACATTAGTACTATTTCACTGCACCTTAGAGTTAGGTCTATAATATTTAGCTATATGACCAAAATTATCACAATTATAACACCTAAAACTACATAAGACATCAAATGGATTTATACTAAAAAAAATTGATCTCCTTATTGAACCAACTTTACAATCACTAGCTTTATGACCATATTGATTACAAAAAAATAAATAATCATAACAATATAGATTGTACCTGAATGGTGTGTTCCTTCTTGCAATAAATGTTTTAGTGATCTTCTTATTTCTATTTTTTATGAAATCATTTGTATCAACATCTTGGATTAGGTTATTGTCATCATCCTTTGAAGGAGTTTGAGAGAATTGTTTAACTTCTTTCATTTGAACATCAAAACACTTTTAAATTTGACCTATCTCATAGCCAAGACTAGACCTATTATTATAACTCTTTTTTCTTTTCAAGAGGTCTTCTAATCTGTTTGTGCCATCAAACATATCTAACATCCTTCTCAAGGACACAATTATATCTCCAATCTTTGGAAGTCCTTTATCTTCACTTCTAACTCAACTTTGGTCACTTCTTCAACGATGTTACTTTCCTCAAGTTATACTTTTAGGTTTGTAATCAATTGATCAAATTTTTTAGCCTTACTGATTAGTTTTTTAGTCTCCTTTAAGATTTCATTTCTTTGCATAGTAGCCTCCATTTCAATCTTTTAATGTCTCCTAGGGCACAATTCAATTCTCCCTCAAGATCAACCCCTTCTTCACCATTTTCTTCATCCTTATCAGATGCCTTTACACACTTTTCTTTCTAATTATCACTTGTAATAATATCAGTCATAAATATTGTTTCTTCTTCTTCTTCTTCAAAGGAGTCTTTAGAGTTGCTATCAAATGCATCAGTATCTTTGATGAAGAAAATTTTCTTCTTTTTGAAAGAATTTTTTCTTCTAGGGTTATATTCATTGTTCTTTCCTTGCTTCCTATCATCTTCTTCATGCTTATAATTTACCCACTTAATTATCATTTTTCAAGAAATTGAGTTAAATTTGAGAAATTGAATTAAATATTTATTTAACAAATTTTTAAAAATATAAAAAATAGGGTCAACCTCAATATGTTTAAGAATTCAAATTCCTTTGTTAGAATTTAATTTCACTTCATTTGTATGACTATTGATTTTTAATATCTTCCTATCATCCTAAAGGAAATTAATGGAATTTCAAGAGTGGAATAAGTAGAGGATCTATAACACTATTTTAGTTAATTACAAGTTTGTAACGTGTCAAGAAAATCATGTTTATACATTGTAATATGTTTCATGTTTATGTTTATTATTTTTATTAGCACTAACAACTGCAATCAATCTCCAATAATTCTCTTATTTCTCCTTATATGTGATGAGAAAGTGACATCAATCCAACAAGGAATTCAGATATGAGTGGTAAGTTGTAATTGTGTTATTTATCATTCATTATTCATTCATGTTCCTCTACTCCCACAAGAGCATGTGATTTATATCATTATCATCATAGGGTAAGTGCACCAAGTTGTGACACAAAAAATATGCCACTTTTGTTTCTTACCTAAAATGACCATTTGGTGAGTATGAAATGGCTTAGATGATGGAGCCTAAGGCTTGGTATTTCAAAATAAAACTCCTTTGCTAAGCACAAAATTTGGCACTCACCAAATGAAGTGCATCATTTGAAAGGAAAATCAACAATGAGGAAATGATTTCCTAATGCTAAAACCATAGAGGAGAAGTTCAAAGACCAGTTTTAAAACTTTCATACACTTAAGATGCACACATACAGGATAACAAGAGTAACAAAAATAAAACATACAAAACAGAGAAGACAACAAAATTACGTGGGAGAACCCTTTCGGGAAAAAACCCACCACACAAGAGAAATCACTTTGTATTACAATAAAACATTTACATACAAAGTTAGCAGACCTCTCTCAGACTTCCTTCTCTGTATTACAATGCTATTTCAACATACAATGAAAAGCCAGACTCACCATCACCTTTTTTTGTGACTTCTACAATCATGCAACTATTACAAGTCTTACGTTCATCATTCATTTTTACCAACCAATCAGGTGTCTTAATTATACACCTTCCTTCTATAAAATGTATCTGATCTCCTCCTATCCAAGTCGCCATATAATCACGCATCGGGTCACCCAAGAATTTAATTCCATTTTCCATAATCGGATCCTATCACCCATTGAATCAAGCCTTGTAGTTAATGCTTTCACCAGTTCAAAATTCGGCCAATTAGTCATTGATAACTCACCACGTGTCACCTTGCCATTCATTCATTGCTTCCAGTAAATTCAAATCGGTCAAACAACCAATGAACACCTATTATTGTGCCACCGTAGGCCTGTCAAACACTCCTCGTGGTAGTGTGGTGCACCACACTACCACTCAGTTCATACACTGTCTCCGCGGTCTGGTAGTAGGCATACCACTCCATCACGATAGAGCAAAGGGATTGTCATGGCATGGAGGTAGGCACTTGACCACCCTTCTGCCACCTTCACCACACCACCACCAAGCTTAGATCAACCCTCCATGGTATGGAGATAACTGCCTGTGCCAACCGTCAAGCCCACTGCGCTACTACGCCCTTATTGCAAGACCTCTGCGGTAAGGAGGTAAGAAACTCCACTAACTACCATGGCTCACCACACCACTGTGACATGGACAAAATTCCATCGTGGTATGGTGGTAAGTGTTCTTCGTAGACTATCTCCCTTCACCGCGACACCGCTCTACCTTCGAGCAACTCCTGTGATAGGGAGGTAAACATTCCATCTGACCACCCAGACTACCACGTTATCACTAGCCAAGGAGAGTGACACCATGGTATGGCGGTAACACCACCCAACCGTTGGACCAAATAGAGAGGCCCGCAATAAGGTGGTAAACCATACCTCTAAGAATTGTTCCCTGTGGTAAAGTAGTAAAGGCCAAAAATGAAATAAATCCACCAAGCCTTAAATAGAGGCTCCAAGCTAGAAGTTGAGGCACCTATTTCCAACAAGCTCCCACTTGATGAAGACTTCTTGGCTTCCTCTAGACTTCAAATTTACTGACAGTCATAGGCCCCAAGGCCCATCAAACTTGCACACCATCTGAACTTGTATGTGCTCAATGGTTTTGTCAATGCATCTACAACATTCTTCAAAGTATCCGCCTTTTGTAAAGAGATCTTTCCATCCTCCACCATATCTCTCATGAAGTGATACTACACATTGATGTGCTTTGTCTTGGCATAGAAAGTAGGATTCTTTGCCAAACAAATGGAAATCTATCTATCACAACAAATTGTAATCTACCTTGCATTAAAACCAATATCAGAACACAAACAAGTCATCCAAACAGCTTCTTTGTAGGCATCTGTTTCTACCATGTATTCTACCTCTGTAGTAGACAAAGTGACTATAACCTGTCACTTGCTCACCCAATTGATTGCACCACCATTTAACATGAAAGTGTATCCATGAGTAGATCTTCTACTGCTAATGTCCCCTGCCCAATCAGAATCCACATATCCACAAATGTTGAGAGTTCTTTGTGATGCAACCAAGTTTCCATGGTAACACAAAGCATATTCTGAAGTACTTCTCAAATATATAAACACTCTCTTCACAGCATCCCAATGTGTCCTTGTATTTTCCATTAAATAGCTCAGTACTCCCACTACTTGGGAAATGTCTAGCCTTGTATAGACCAGTCCATACACTAAATTTCCAACAACACTTGAATAAAGCACCCTGGTCATGTCCTCAATCTTAGTAGCAGATTTTGGATAGTCTTCAATAGATAGCTTCGTTCCCTACAAGACTAGAACAACTAGTTGCTCACAATCATTAATACCAAATCTCTCCACAACAGTGTTTACATACTTACTCTAACTTACCCAAAGCTTTCTACTCATTTTGTCCCTGGTTATTTCCAGCCCCAAAATATACCTTGTTGTACTCAGATCTTTTTTTTCGAACTTTGTAGACAACTGAGATTTAAGATCAGAATTCATAGACTTTCTATTTCCTATGAACAACATATCATCCAAATATAAGGTAATAATAAGCACATGATCATTTTCAAATTTATAATACACATAATGATTGAATTTTGATCTCACAAATCCCATTGACAACACAAAGGTGTCAAAATTTTGGTACCACATTCTAGGAGACTACATCAAACCATACAGATATTTCTTTAATTTGTAGACCAAAAGTTCTTTACCTCTCTCAATGAAGTGCTCAGGCTGGGACATATAAATTTCTTCTTCTAGCTCTCCATGGAGAAATGTTGTTTTCACATCCATCTGCTCGATCTCTAAGTCATACATTGTTGCAAATGACAACATAAATGTTATAGATGTCAACTTAGCTACAGGGGAAAATAATTCTCCATAATCAATTCCCTCTACATGGGAATACCCTTTTGCAACCAATCGTGCTTTATGCTTTTCAGCACTACCATCTAGACCAGTCTTCTTCTTAAATACCCATTTACAGCTAATAGGATTTTTCCCTTCAAGCAAATTTACCAAATCCCAGGTTTCATTTTTCTTCAATGATTCCATTTCTTCATTCATGGCTTCCAACCACGAATTTGAATCAGACATGTTAATTGCTTCTTTCACTATCCTAGGCTCATCAGTGCTAGTAGTCAAAGCATAGGCACAACTCAAATCCAACATAGAGAAACCATACCTATCAGGTTGTTTTTTTTCATGTGTAGACCTTCTTACTAGCTAACATTGTGGTTCTTCATCTTCAAAAAATTTAGATCTTCTTGAACTCTCCTCAGTTTCAGGTACACCATGTAGTTCCTATTTTTCTAGAGTCAAAGGAATTTCGACTACATCATTATTCTTTTCCCTTTGTTCTATCTCTAACTGTGGATCAATTGTTGAAGGTTTCAGCTCACAAAATATTACACTTTTTCTATACATAACCTTCTCAGTATCAGCATTCCAAAGCTTGTATCCCTTCACACCAATGCCATAGACGATGAAGATACATTTAACAACGTTGTTCTCTAGCTTTCATATTTTCTCATTTCGGCACATATACACATGCCTCATAGCCAAAGACATGAATATGTCTCAGAGAGGGCTTCTTACTAGATCAAGCTTCCAAAGGTGTTTTGTAAACAAGAACTTCTGCTCTAGACCAACACTGCTCAACATACTTCTCACTCTCTCCATTAACATTTTGTTCAACCTTTCAGCAGCTCCATTTTGTTGTGGAGTATAAGGTGTAGGTTTATGCCTTTTAATCCCATGGTCTTTGTAGTACCTTTCAAAATCTATAGAACAAAACTCACCACCATTATCTATGCTTAATCATTTAAATTTTTTTCTAGTCTGATTCTCTACCAAAGTTTTAAATTCTTTAAACCAACTAAACACTTTTGATTTACTCTCAAGAAAGTATATAAATTCCCTTCTCGAATAGTCATCAATAAAAGAAACATAATATCTAGAATTTTATAATGAAGGAACATTCACTGGACCAAAAATATCAGAATGAACATAATCTAGTACAACATAAGGTTTATGAGGACTCGAATAAAATGAAACATGGTGTTGCTTTCCAAAAATACAATGTTCACAAAAAGTGAACTCAAGGTTACAATCAACAAACCCTTCAACAAGATTTTTATTTTTCAAGGTTTTTAAACCTTTCTCACCTATGTGACTGAGTCTATGATGCCACAACATGGTCTTCTCTACTAGGAGTTTCACCTCAAAGGAATTTGCATCTAGAGGAGCTTCATCATCCTTCTCTACAGGAGCAACTTTGCTTTACTTTACAGAGATGTTGTTACATTGAACATGGCGTGTATCCAGCTTGTACAGAGTGCCAATGCATACACCCTTAGCCAACATCATTGTGCCTCTAGCCATCTTACACCCTTTACTCGAGAAAGAAACTTCCACACTAGCATCATTCAACTTATTGACATAAATTAAGTTACAAGCCAAACCTGGTATGTGTAGTACATCACCAATCCCTTTGATTCATCCATCAAGGAATTATATTTTGACTCTTCCATGGCCAAAAATCTCCAATGTTCAATCACTTGTCAAGTACACCTTTCTGCCATCATACTCTTCATACTTAGTGAACCATTCTCTATGAGACGTCATGTGGAAAGATGCTCCTGAGTCAACCAGCCAGACATCATTTGATGCCTGAGTTGCCAAAGCTTCAATGAAGGCATCTGCATCACTTTGAGAAGATTCATTGTCTGAAGAGTTATTCTTCTTCTTCTACTTACAATCCTTTCGGATGTGACCAGGCTACCCATAGTTCCATCATTTCACCCTTGACTTTTTACCAAGAGACTTTGATCTCCCTTTAGATTTAGATTTAGACGTTTTGTCTTTCTTCTTTCCTTTCTCCTTTGATCTACCTTGAACAACAAGGGCCTCTTTGTCCATCTCTGAAGACTTCCTTTGCATCTCTTCAGACAACAGTGAGGCAATAACGCCTTCCATCTTGAAAGTAGTGGTCATACTTCCAATAGCCATTACAAGATGATCCCAAGTGTCAGGTAATGAACATAACAAGATCATGCAATGATCCTCCTCCTCTATCTTCACACCCATAGACGCCAACTGCACAACATTCATATTAAATGAGTTCAGATGGTCTGCAATAGATGGACCTTCTTCCATCTTCAAGGAGTACAACTTCTTCCTCAGGAATAGCTTATTTACCAGAGACTTTCTCTGATAAATATCACCAAGCTTCTTCCGTAACAAAGCTGTAATCTTCTCCTCATGGATGTTCAGGAATATAGAATTGGCTAGACTAAGTCTTATCAGACCTCTCTCTTTTCTATCTGTGAGGTCCCATTCTTCTTGCTTCATACCTTGTGGCATAGTTCCAAACACAGCAACCCAGAGGTCTCTATCCACAAACAAGTCTTCTTCCATTTTGAGTTTCCACAACTTAGATTTTCTGCCATTGAACTTCTCAATATCTACTCTACCTGATCTACTTGCCATGTCAAGCAGAAATTGGTTCTAACTTTGCAAGACTCCCACTGGAATAGTATTAGCACAAAAAATTAGCCATTCTAACAAGGATAACACAATTGGCCAAGCTCTAATACCACTTGAAAGGAAAAGAAACAGTGTGTAAACACTTTCCTAATGCTAAAACCACAGAGGAAAAGTGCAAAGACCAGTTTTAAAATTTTCATACACTTAATATGTACACATACAGGATAACAAGAGTAATAGAAATAAAACATACAAAATAGAGAAGACAACAAAATTACGTGGGAAAACCCTTTCAGGAAAAAACCCACCACACAAGAGAAATCACCTTATATTACAGTAAAATGTTTACATACAAAGTTAGCAGACCTCTCTCAGTCTTCCTTCTCTATATTACAATGCTATTTCAGCATACAATGAAAAACTAGACTCATCGTCACCTTTTTTTGTGACTTCTACAATCATGCAACTGTTACAAGTCTTATGTTCATCATTCATTTTTACCAACCAATTGAGTGTCTTAATTATACACCTTCCTTATGTTAGACGAATCTAATCTCCTCCTATCCAAGTCACCCTGCAATCATGCATTGGGCCGCCTAGGTATTTAATTCCATTTTCCATAATCGGATCCTGTCACCCACTAAATCAAGCCTTCCAGTTAATGCTTTCATCACTTCAAACTTTGGCTAGTTAGTCATTGATAACTCACCACATTTCTCCTTGCCATTTATTCATTGCTTCCAGTCAAGTCAGATCAATCAAACACCCACCGAACACTTGTTACCATGCCATCACAGGCCTATCGAATACTCCTCGCGGTAGTGCGGTGTACCGCGCTATTTCTCAGTTCATACATAGTCCTCACGGTCTAGCGGTAGACATACCACACCACCATGATAGAGCAAAGGGACGGCCATGGTATGGTAGTAGGCACATGACCACCTATTTTCCACCTTCACTATGCCACCGCTGAGCTCAGATCAACCCTCAACATTATGGCAGTAACTACCTATGTTGATCATTGAGCCCACCGCACTACTGCACCTTGACCACAAGATCTCTGTGATAAGGAGGTAAGCAACTCCATTGACCACCATGGCTCACCACACCACTACGACATGGCCAAAATCCCATCGCAGTATGGTGGTAAGCATTCTTCACAGACTGTCACCCTTCACCATGCCACTGCGCCACCTTCGAGCAACCCCCGTGGTAGGGAGGTAAAAATTTTGTCTAATCGCCCAGACCACCACATTACCGCCAGCCAAGGAGAGTGACACCATGATATGGCGGTAACACTTCCCAACTGCTAGACCAAATAGACAAACCTGTGATAAGGTGGTAAACTATGCAATTATGCCTCTAAGAATTGTTACCCGCAATAAAGCGATAAAGGCCAGAAATGAAAGAAATTCGCCAACCCTTAAATAGAGGTTCCAAGCTAGAAGTTAAGGCACCTATTTCCAACATCATTTACAAAAGGATATTTAATTTTTTATAATTTAATTTATATTGCATGTATATAGTTTTAGGATGTTTGAGAGTGGTTTTGGATCTCTTGGAATTATAATGAAAATTCTAACTTTTGGAAGATCTTATAATTTTTTAGACTTACTCATTTTTTGGTAATCAAAAGATCAAATTTTAGTTATTAATAAGTTGTACCATCTCTCTCTCACTCATTATTTATATCTTATTCTCTAGACCTCTCACTATCTCCATCCCTTTATTTGACTCTCTCCCTTGAGCTTAAGAACTACCTCTCTATATATCCATCTCTCTCTCTCCCCATCTTTCTCTCTTATTGTCTCCCTCTCTCACCCCTCTTTCTCTCTCACACTCTCCTTCCACATCTCTCTCTCTCTCTCTCTCTCTCTCTCTCTCTCTCTCTCTCTCTCTCTCTCTCTCTCTCTCTCTCTCTCTCTCTCCCTCCCTCCCTCTCTCTCTCTCTCTCCCTATCTCTCAAGTCTCTCCCTCTAGAACTCTACCTAGATCTCTCTCTCACACACACACACACTCTCACTCCCTCTCTCTTGCACTCCCTCTTCCTATCTCTTAGGTCTCTCCCTCCTATTCCCCCTCTCTCTATCTCTCTCAGGTCTCTCCATTTGGAACCCTACCTAGGTAACTCTCTATCCCTCCCACCCTACCTAGATAATTCCCTCTAACTCCAACCCCCTCTCTCCCACTCCCTCTCTCTCTCCTCTCTCTCAAGTTTCTCCCTCTGCACCAACCTAGATAAATCTCTCTCTTCCTCTCTCTCTCCCACCTCTCTCTCTCTCTCTCCTCCCTCTCCCCTCTCTCTCCTCTCTCTCTCTCTCTCTCTCTCTCTCTCTCTTTCTCTCCCACCCTCCCCAGATAAGTCCCTCTAATTGTGGCCCCTTCTCTCCCACTCCCTCTCTCTCAGGTCTCTCCCTCCCACCCCTTTTCCCTCTCTTAGGTCTCTCTCTCACTACCTCTCTCTCTTTCTCTCAGGTCTCTCCCTCCCTCTTTCCCTCCCACCCTACCTAGACAACTCTCTTTGTCTTAAAATTATCCCTCCCTCTAAATATATGCATACATACATACAAACATATATACATATCTTCGTACAATCTTACATATATATATTCATACATACACTTATACATACATACATATACATACACTAATACACATACACACATACATACATACATACATGCCATACAAGCATACAGGCATACATACATACATACATACAAATATATATACATACATTTAATAAACTAGAATTTAACACAAAGCTTGAGACATAACGCTAATGCATTATGTCTTGCTTAGACAACTCGAGCATAAATGCAAAAAATATGTCAAAACCATGAAATAACACAAGTGTGTTATAGTGTGCTCATGTTATAATATGCTCACGTTATAGCACACTCACATTATTTCTTTCTTTGGGAATCCCCAAGTCTTAGGCTTGATATTTTCTTTGGATTACCAACCCAAATGCTTGGAGTTCCTTCTCAACATCCAAAGAGATTTTTTTGCATATTTTACAAGATTTCACATAATCACGTATGTGCTAGCTATGAGGTTTGCATGTGTTTCAAGGTCGAACAAATAGAACACATGGGTATTGTTAGGCTCTCTCTTAGCTATTTAACGATGCAATTTTATTCACATTTTGACAATGTTAAGCCTTTCATCTTTAATTTATTTTGTTTGTGTGTATAATTTTTGGAAAAAAACCACTGTTTGGTATTTTTTCATGTAAAATTAATCATTCATTGAAATTTCAAATAAATTAAATTTTTAGAAACTAGACTCCATTCTACACATATTTTTTAAAAAACGATTTTCACTTTTTTTCAAAATTTATAGGGATAGCAAAGCCAAAATTTTGTTTTTCAGTATGTGTCCACTTTGAAAATTAGTAAAAAAATCAAATATTCATGAAAAAATTATCAAAAAAATTGGACATAAACTACATGATGTTAGCTAATTTCTCACGAGAGAAATTTTGAAAATACTAGACAAAGTTAACCTTTTGAGGGAGCCAAAAAATTCGCTATGTTATGTTTTTTTGACAAAAACAACACCAATTTATGTGGCTCCCTCTTTTGAACCCCTTAATCTCTACCATTTTCAAGTAAAATAGTACTTTAGAAAGTAGACTCAAAGCACTATGATCCTTTTTTTTGTTGCATCTAAAACTTTTGAGTGTAACTATCCTCAATTTCACATCCAAGGTCAGTATTTCCTGATTTTAGAAAAATAGTGGCCACTTAAAACCCCTTTTTGGCACCCCATCTTTTTGCACTTACCCACCTTTCATATTTTTTTCTACCTAGTATGCTTTATCTTTGCATCATGTTTTCTTAGTGTTTTCTTCATGTTTGATGTTTTCTTTGTGTTTGCATCATTTTTCCCCATGTTTTCTCTATGTTTTCATCATGCTTGCTTCATGTTTACTCGATGTATGTTGCATGTTTTTTGTGCATCATTAGATTAATTTTTTACATGTTTCATATATGTGCATATGTTCCCTTCATCCTAACATTGTGACTATCACATCTCCAAACTTAGTGTAATCTTATCTCATTAGTTTTTTGATGAAAGGACTCTTTGGCTTTTCCATACATTAGTATGAGCATGACCATAATTTTGTGCCCTCACTAAAGTGGTGGCTAGATTTAGTGTCACAAGTTATCACCTATGATCATTTCACACTAGTTTTGGCACTCTTTTAAGTGCATGTGCCTAATTATGCTTATAATTTACCTGCTTAATTATCATTTTTCAAGAAATTGAGTTAAATTTGAGAAAATGAATTAAATATTTATTTTTATTTATTTTTAAATATATAAAAAGGGCTAGACTAGGGTGCTTCACACCCCTATCCCACCTAATTAGGCCTCAAATCTCAAATCTTAATGTTAGCATCAATACGTTTAATAATTTAAATTCCTTTGTCATAATTTAATTTCCCTTCATTTGAATGACTATTGATTTTTAATACCTTTCTAGCATCCTAAAGGAAATTAATGGAATTTAAAAAGTAGAATAAGTAGATGATCTACAACACTATTTCAGTCAATTACAAGTTTGTAATGCATCAAAAAAATCATGTTTATGCATTGTAATATGTTTCATGTTTATGTTTATTATTTTTATTAGCACTAATACTTGCAATCAATATCCAAGAACTCTCATATTTCTCCTTATATGTGATGAGAAAAGTGACATCAATCCAACAAGGATTTCAAATCTGAGTGGTAAGTTGTAATTTTTTAATTTATCATTCATTATTTATTCATTTCCTTCTACTCCCACAAGAGAATGCGATTTATATCATTATCATCATAGGGTAAGTGCACCAAGTTGTGACACAAAAAAGTTTCCAGCTTTTTTTTTACCCGAAATGACCATTTGGTGAGTATCAAATAGCTCAAATGATGGAGCCTAAGGATTGGTATTTCAAAATGTAGCTCATTTGGTGAGCACAAAATTTGGTGCTTTCCAAATGAAGTGCATCATTTACAAATTGATATTTAATTTTGTATAATTTAAGTTATATTTCATGTATATAGTTTTAGGATGTTTGAGAGTGGTTTTGAATCTCTTAGAGTTATAATGAAAATTCTAGTTTTTGGAAGATCTTATAATTGGAAGATCTTTTGAACCCCTTAATATCTACCATTTTCAAAAAAAAATAGTAGTTTAGAAAGTAGACTCGGAGCACTACGATCCTTGTTTTTGTTGAATCTCAAAAAATTTAGTGTGACTATCATCAATTTTACATCCAAGGTCAATATTTCGTAATTTCAGAAAAAAGTGGCCACTTAAGACCCCTTTTTGGCCCCAATCTTTTTGCACTTACCCACCTTTCATATTTTTTTCTACCTAGTATTCTTTATCTTTGCATCATTTTTTCTTAATTTTTTCTTAATGTGTTCTTCACGTTTGATGTTTGATTTATGTTTGCATCATGTTTTCCCCATGTTTTATCTATGTTTTCATCATGTTTGCTTCATGTTTACTCGGTGTATGCTGCATGTTTTTTGTGCATCATTGGATTAATTTGTTATATTTTTCTTATATGTGCATATGTTCCTTTCATCCTAACATTGTGACTATCGCATCTCCCAACTTAGTATTATCTTATCTCCTTAGTGTTTTGACGAAATGACTCTTTGGCTTTTCCATACTTTAGTATGATCATGGCCATAATTTTGTGCCCTCGCTAAAGTGGGGGCTAAATTTAGTGTTACAAATTATCACCCTTGATGATTTCACACTAGTTTTGGAACCCTCTTAAGTGCATGTGCCTAATTATGCTTATAATTTACCTGCTTATTTATAATTTTTCAAGAAATTGAGTTAAATTTGAGGAATTGAATTAAATATGTATTTAGCAAATTTTTTAAAATATAAAAAGGGGCTAAACTAAGGTAATTTGCACCCCTATCCCACCTAATTAGGCCCCAAATCTTAAATCTTAATGTCAGCATCAATATGTTTAAGAAATAAAATTCCTTTGTCAAATTATAATTTCCCTTCATTTGAATAACTATTGATTTTTAATACCTTTCTAGCACCCTAAAGGAAATTAATTAAATTTCAAGAGTAGAATAAGTAGAAGATCTACAACATTATTTCAGTCAATTACAAGTTTGTAGCACATCAAAAAAATCATGTTTATGCATTGTAATATGTTACATGTTCCATGTTTATTAATTTTATGAGCACTGACACTTGCAATCAATCTCCAATAATTCTCCTATTTCTCCTTATATGTGATGAGAAAAGTGACATCAATCCAACAAGGAATTCAAATCTGAGTGGTAAGTTGTAATTTTGTTATTTATCATTCATTATTTATTCATTTTCCTCTACTCCCACAAGAGCACATGATTTATATCATTATCATCGTAGGGTAAGTGCACTAAGTTGTGACAAAAAAAATATGCCACTATTTTTTTTATCTGAAATGATCATTTGGTGAGTACCAAATGGCTCGGATGATGGAGCCTAAGGATTAGTATTTCAAAATGTAACTGATTTGGTGAGCACAAAATTTGGCACTCGTCAAATGAAGTTTATCATTTAAAAATGGATATTTAATTTGTTATAATTTAAGTTATATTTCATGTATATAATTTTAGGATGTTTGAGAGTGGTTTTGGATCTCTTGGAGTTATAATGCAAATTCTAGCTTTTGGAAGATCTTATAATTTATCAAACTTAGCCAGATTTTAGTAATCAAAAGGTCAAAGTTTAGTAATCAAAATGTTAAATTGTAGCATCTCTCTCACTCATTGTTTATATCTTCTACTCTAAACCTCTCTCACTATCTCCATCCCTTTATTTTACTCTCTCCCTTGAGATAAAGAACTACCTCTCTACATGTCCATCTCTCTCTCTCCCATATTACTCTCTCACCCCTCCCTCTCTCTCTCTCTCTCTCTCTCTCTCTCTCTCTCTCTCTCTCTCTCTCTCTCTCTCTCTTCCTTACATCCTCCTTCCTCTCTAATTTATCTTTCTCCCCCTCTCTATCTCTCTCTTGCTTCCTCTCCCTTGCCTTCTCTCTCTCTCTCTCTCTCTCTCTCTCTCTCTCTCTCTCCACACACACACACACACCCTCTCTCCTCTCTTCTCTCCTCCCTCCTTTGCCCTCTCGTTTTTCTGTCCTTACTCTCTTTTTCTCTCTCTTCTTCCTTCCACCCACCTTACCTCTCTACTTCTCTGTCTAACCATCCCTCTGTACATCTTTCTCTTCTTCCCTCTCAATCTCTCCACCTTCTTCCTTTCTGCTTATCTCTATCACATCTATATATCACCTCTCTCTCCTTCCTATCTGGTCTCTATCCCTACCTCTCTTCATCCTTCTCTCTCTCTCTCTCTCACTCTTTCTTTCTCCCTCTCTCCTTCCCTCTCTACTTCTCTCACTCTCTCTCCCTCCCTCCCTCTCTATTTTTCTCTATATCCCCCTCTCTCTGTCTAACCTATCCATCTATACCTATCTCTCTCTCTCCCTCCCTCCCTCCTTACCTCTCTCAATATTTCCACCTTCCTCCTTCCCTCTCTACTTATCACTCTATCACATCTCTCTATCATCTCTCTCTCACTTCTCCTTTCTTCCCCACTTATCACTTTATTACATCTCTCTATCATTTATCTCTCACTTCTCTATCCCTCTATCTCCCCTCTTTCTCTCTCTCCTTCCCTCTCTCTCACCATTCTCTCTCTCTCTCCCTATTTCTCTCTCACTCTATTCTTCCCTCTCTACTTCTCTCTATCTCTCCATTCTCTCTCTATCTCTCTCTACTTCTCTCCATCCCACATCTCTCTCCCCTACATCCTTCCTTCCCTCTCTATTTTTCTCTATCTCCCCCCTTTGTCTCTATCTTTATCTCTTTCTTCCTTCCTCCCACCCACCTTCCATCTCTACTTCTCTCTATATAACCTATCCCTTTATATCTATTTATCTCTCCCTCCCTCCCTCCTTCCCTCTCTACTTATCTTTATCACCTCTCTCTCTCTTCTCCCTTCCCCCCTCTCTCTCTCCCTACCTCTCCCTCCATCCCTCCTTACCTCCCCCCTCTCTCTCTACTTATCTCTCTCACTTCTCTCTCCTTACCTCTCTCTATCCTTCCCTCTCTACCTCACCTCTCTACATATCTATTCCTACCTCTCCCTCCCTCCCTCCTCTCTCTCTCTCCCCCTCTTTCTCTCTCCCTCTCCCTCCCCTCTTTATATCTTACTCTCTCCATCTCTCTCTATCCTCAATCTTTATCTCTCACTCTCTCCTTCCCTCTTTAATATTTATCTTGCCATTCTCTATCTCTCCCTTGACTTCTTTCTATCATATCTCTCTCTACTCTCTCTATCTCACCTCTCTACGTATCTATCCATCCCTCCCCCCTCTCTTCTCTTTATCTCCCCCTCCCTCTCTACCTACCTCTATCTCTCTATTTCTCTCTCACACCTCTCTCTCTCTATCCCTACCTCTCCCTCCATATCTCATTCCCTCTCTGCCTATCTCTACCTACCTATCCCTCTATGCCTCTTTCTCTCTCCCCCTCTGTCAGTCTCCCATATTTCTCTCTCTCTCTCTCTCTCCTTCCCTCTCAACTCTCTTTATCACACCTCTCTCTCTCTCCCTCCCCCTATTTCTCTTACTCTCTCTCTCTTTCCCCTCTTTAGCTCTATATCTCTCTCCATCCCTACATCTTCCTCTCTCTCTCAATATCTCCACCTTCCTCCCCTTTTTTGTATCACATCTAGGTACACAATAGAGAGAGAGAAATAAAGAGATGGAGAGATAAGAGGGAGGTTGGGAGAGAGATGGAAGGGTAGGAGAGAGAAATGGGAGGGTGGGAAGAGAGAGGGAAGGGATGGAGAGGTAAATAGGTATAGGTGATATATAGAGGTAAGTAGAGAGAGGGATATGGAAGATATATGTAGAGAGGTAGGCAGAGATGGATTGGTATGGAGTTATAGAGAGACAGAGGTAGGTAGAGATATGGAGATGGGAGATAGAGATAAGTTGAGAGGGAAGGAAAGAGAGGTGAGAGAGAGAGAGAGAAGAAAAGAGAGGGAGATATGGGGGAGGAAGGGAAAGGTAAAGAGGGATAGTTGAGATAGGTGGGTGATCCCACAAAATTGGTTTACAATTTATGGGAGATTTCGATTTTTGTTAAAATCACATATTTTTAGAAAATATAATGATTTAAGCCTTTAAAATTTCCATTGTAAGGATTTCAATTGAAGAGGATTTCATCAAACCACCTTAGATCAAACTCCTTGGATATAACTCCGCTTGTTTTAAACCATACCTACAATTGAATCTCCTTTACACCTATCAAAATGTTGATGAAAAATCACTTTTGATTTACCTTTTGGGGGATCAAATGAATTCATTTAAAATTTATTTGAAATGATCATGGTAGTCCTCAGAACGAGCTATCCAATTAATATAATTTTAATATGTTTTTGTTTTATTATGTATGTATTTGTTTAGTTTCATTAAACATGGGTTTTTCACTAAAAATCAAGCTATTGTTCTGCACATGTGGAAAAATAGCATATTATCAAAATAAAATTTTAAAAAACATGTTCAGGCTGGGTATTGATGCCCTTGGTCTATTAAAAAAATAAAATTTTAATTTTGATACATACAGAAAAATTTATGTTGTATACAGTCCGCCTATGTTTCAATTGTAATTGGTTTGACTTCGAAACTTGATTAAGGAACAAATATTTAATAAAACACTATGAAACCAAATGAAATTTCTAGATATCATAGTTACAAATATAAATTCAAAAAAAATATAATTTTATCCTTCATACAAAAAAAAATTTGTATACGGTGAGCGTCACTCCTTAAAAATGTTGTTTTTTACAAAAATCTAGTTTTCAAAGGAGATGGAAAAAGAAGTGCAATCTGATTCCAAATTTTTTGAAAAAAACATATTTATAATCTATAGACAAAATGTCACAAATCACTAGTTTGCATCATCTTCAAATTCCTCACAATTTAGCCACTTAGGAGCCCAAAAGTGAAGATTTAGTTTAAAAAAATTAGTTCAGTGTCCAGTTTACCCAAAAATTGTAAACCAGTATTGTGGGATCACCCAGGTATTAGGGAGGGAGAGATAGCTAGAGAGAGAGTGAGGAGAGATACAAATAAGGTGGTAGAGAGAGGGAGAGGAGAGAGATAGGGAGATGAGAGATAGAAAGAGGGGGGAGGGAGAGAGAGTTTAGATAAAGAGAGTAGAGAGGGAAGGAGAGAGAGAGGAAGGGATGGAGAAGTGAGAGAGATGGAAGTAGAGAGAGGAGGAAGGTGGAGAGATTGAGAGAGGGAAGGAGGGAGGGAGGGAGAGAATGAGGTATAAAGGGAAGGAGAGATGGATGGAGAGTTAGGTATGGAGATAGAGAAGTGGGAGAGAGAAATAGAGAGAAGTAGAGAGGGAAGGACAGGTAGGGAGGGAGGGGGATAGAAAGAGGTGAGAGAGTTGAGATAGAGAGAGGAGGGAGGTATGGATGGGCAGGGAGAGATGTGAGATAGAGAGAAAGAGAGTAGAGAGAGATAAGTGATAGAGAGAGAAGTAGAGAGGTGAGAGAGAAATAGAAAGAGGTAGGTATGTAGAGAGAGGGAGGGGAGATAAAGAAAATTAGAGAGGGAAGGAGATGGAGGGAGAGAGAGGTAAGATGGAGAGAGATAAACAGGAGGGAGGGAGGGATAGGTAGGGAGAGAGAGGTGAGATAGAGATAAAGATAGTAGAGAGGGAAGGGGAGAGAGAGGTAAGATGGAGAGAGATAAACGGAGGAGGGAGAGGGATAGGTAGGGAGAGAGAGGTGAGATAGAGATAAAGATAGTAGAGAGGGAAGGGGAGAGAGAGAGAGAGAGGGGTAAGGATGAAGTTAGATATATTGATAGAGGGAGGGAGGAAGATAGAAAGAGGTATATAGGGATGGTTAGATAGAAAGTAGAGAGAAAAGGTTGAGGGAGAGAGAAGGGAGGGTGGGAGAGAGGGAGAGGTAAAGAGGGATATTTTAGATAGATAGGTGAGAGAGATAGAGGTAGGTAGAGAGAGGGCAAGGATAGATACAAAGAGGGGGAGGGAGGAGAGAGAGAGAAATATGGGGAGGGAGAGATAGAGACAGAGGGGTAGGGCGAGAGAGTAGACAGAGAGATAGGGAAGGAGGGAGAGAAATAGGTATATATGGATAGGTAGGTAGAGATAACTAGAGAAGGAAGGAGAGATAGAGGGAGAGGTAAGGATAGAGAGAGATGTGAGAGAGGGTAATAGAGAGAGGTAGGTAGAGAGAGGGAGGGTGAGATAGAGAGAAGTCGAGAGGGAAGGAGAGATGGAGGGAGAGGTAGGGATGGAGGGAGAGATAGGGATGGAGAGAGAGAGGTAAGAGAGAGATAAATAGGGAGAGGTAGGTAGAGAGAGGGAGGGGGAGATAGAGATAAGTAGAGAGGGAAGGAGAGGTAGGGAGAGAGGGAGAGAGAAGTGAGATAGAGAGTAGGGAGAGAGAGGTAAAGAGGGGTAATTGAGCTATATAGGAGAAAGAGAGAGAGGGTGAGGAGAGAGAGAGAGAGAGAGAGAGAGAGAGAGAGAGAGATTTGAGAGAGAAATAGAGGTAGGTAGAGAGAGGAAGGGGGAGATAAAGATAATTATTGAGGGAAGGAGAGAGGGAGGAAGAGGCGGGGATGGAGGGAGAGAGAGGTGAGAGAGAGGTGAGAGGAGGGAGTCATAGGTGTTAGAGTAATAAGTTATTATGCTTAATTAATTATATCATACTGGTTAATTAATTAAGTCACTTATTCCTCTAGTTGCTTAAGCTAAACTTAGGCACATTAATAATTGATTAATTATTAAGTGTGCACACTAGGGTTTCATTTAGGGTTTCCCTTTTAGGGTTTCTTGATCTCCTTCATAAGGATTGATCTCTTTGTAATAATGAGATTCTGATAATGCATTTTACACTTTGAGGTTTGCAGAACATCTTCTTGGTTTTGCATGTCTTTTGCATGTGACAGGTATCCATTTGCATGCAGGTGATCTTGGATTCTAACATGGTATCAGAGCTCTAGACCTGCAGCTGCCTATTCGTGATCTGAAGATATGGCTTCTCAGTGAGTTTCAAGTGCAAGGGTTTCCACAGGCATCTTTTTTGCAAGATCTGGGGGTAGCCAATTTTTCAGCACACTATGGGCTCAAACGGACATCGCCATCGCGTTCGCAGCGCCTCAAAACCCTAGGAACGCCTGTCGTTTGGTTGATTTTGGTGAAGTTGATCTGGGAGGAAAAAAAAATTTGCTAGAGAAGCCGTACGACCTCCCCAGCATGCATTCCGAGACACGAAAAATTGAAAAAAATTCAAGAAAAGCCCGATCTCGGGATTTGTGCCGGCACTCATTGTGCAAACCGGCTCCGCCACCGGGCGGCCACCCGTCCGCCGCTGCCGCCGGTGGCTGCACCTTCTGCTCCGCCGGCTCCGCCAGCCCTTGAGGGCTCTTTCACTCCAGCCACGGTCCCATGGAGAACCGACCGCCAGGCTTTCAGCCCCTGTGGGCCCAAACAGCCACGCCAGGGTCATATGGGGGATCGGGAGATCTGCGCCCGGCCCCAGGCCCAGTCCAGCCCCTGCCCACGGTCATATGGCGACCAAGGGCTTCGCCAAATTTTTTATGTAGGGGTTTTTTTTTGCGGCGACGGCCTCCAGGCCATCAAATTTATGCCCGTGAACCATTGACGTCAGCATGACGTCAGCGTCCGTATGACACCTTGTTTGTCCCCTCCTAACCCTAGTTTTCTCTAAAGAAGCAGTTTTTTTCTTTTTTGCATTAAAAGGTCATACGGTATCGAAATTGGGCAAACGAGATATCGCCGGAAAGCTGGTTCTGAGCACTATCCTATGGTGTTGTTTATTTTACAGTATTTTCCTGTTTTCCTGCATTTATTTCTGTTTGAAGTCAGATGTACTTTTTATGCTTCTGAGCTCATAACTTTTTGCCACGATCTCCGATTTTCGCTATCTTTGTGGCGTTGGAAAGGTATTAAGGAGCTCTATGTTGCTATCCATGCACTTTTTTCTGTATCTATCCTAGGTTTTTCATTAATCCAGATTTGGCCCTATGGGTGTTTTTGAGATTACCTGGATATTTTGGCAGTTGGGAGAGTGCATCTTGCATCTTTGCACTTCATTTTCAGTGATACATCATTTAATAATCGACTGCTGCTTCATAGATTCCAGCGTTGTTCCCATTTGGAGTTTTCGAGTGTTCCGTGGCATCGGGTCTGCTATTGCATCATTATGATTCTGATATGGTTTCTTGTAGATAGAAGTATCTTTCCTTGCTTGCCAGATTGCGGTTCCAGTGTTACTCTACAGTGTTCTTCCAGTGCTTCTTTGCAGCATGTCATATCATTGTAGGGGGGTTTTGTCCCACTGGGTTTTCCTCCTCTACCTCTTTCTTGCATTTGTAAATGGGTACCTGATCAGGCCTAGTTGTCGGGACCCATCTTTGCTTGCATGCATCTTATTCTAGTGTTTTAGCTTCTTCCTAAGTTCATCTTAAGGGGGGGTGTTAGAGTAATAAGTTATTATGCTTAATTAATTATATCATACTGGTTAATTAATTAAATCACTTATTCCTCTAGTTGCTTAAGCTAAACTTAGGCACATTAATAATTGATTAATTATTAAGTTTGCATACTAGGGTTCCATTTAGGGTTTCCCTTTTAGGGTTTCTTGATCTCCTTCATAAGGATTGATCTCTTTGTAATAATGGTGATTCTGATAATGCATTTTACACTTTGAAGTTTACAGATCTTGTTTTGTTCTGAATGTCTTTTGCATGTAACAGGTTATTGCATGCAGGTGATCTTGGATTCTAACAATAGGTAGGGAGAGAGGTGATATGGAGAGAGAGAGAGAGGCACATAGAGATTAGAGAGGGAAAGGAGAGAGAGGGATGAAAATGTAGAGAGGTAGTTCTTGAGCTCAAAGAAGATAGAGTCAGATAAAGGGATGGAGATAGTGAGAGAGAGAGGTCTCAAGAATAAGAGAATAAAATGAGTGAGATAGAGAGAGATAATAAAACTTGTTGATTATTGAAATTCAACCTCTTGATCATTGGAATTTGACATGCTAATTATTGAAATTTAACTGTTTGAAAAATTATAAGATCTTCCAACAACGAAAAAATTGCATATATCCAAGAGATCTAAAACTACTCTCAAACATCCTACAACTATATACATGAAATATAACTTAAAGTATAAGAAAGTAAATGTCCATATGTAAATGTCAACTTATACTTAGATGTATATTTCATGTATATAGTTACCCTGGTAGAGAAAGACAAAGACAAAGACAGAAAAAAAGAAAGAGTAGAAAAAAGTCACGCTTCACATTTGGTAAGCACCAAATTTGGCAATCGCCAAATGAATTGAATTGAGAAATACCAACCCAAAGGGTTGGATTTTTCCTTGGGCATCGGATGGGATGACCATTTCATGCCAATGACATGATTTTCTAAAAGAATAACAAAATTTAACACTTTTTTGGTTGTGCTAACTATCAATCTTGTACGTCTTTCAATGCAAGTTTATAACAATATCATGATGACGTTAGACTCTCTCTTATCTAAATAGCCATGATTCTTTTTTAACATTTTGATTATGTTAAGGTTTTCATCTATAAATTCTCTTGTTAGTGCCTCCTTTTTTGTCAAAAACAAACATGTGCTAGTTTGGTATAGATTTTTACTCGTTCATTGAATTTTGGAATAAATTAATTTTTTTATAAACTAGAATCCATTCTACAAGTAATGAAAAATCTTTTTTGATTAGTTTTAAAAACAAAATAGGGAGGGGGGTTGATGCAAGAAGTTGGGTCCACAAAAAGCGCAAAAAGTGAAAGTGTTTTTGTTCTTTTTCAAAATTTGTCACACTTGGACTGAAAATTTGAAGCACTTAATGAGTTTTACAAAAATAATTAATATTAAATTTAGTATTTTGAATCTAGTTTCCAAATATGTAATTTATTCTAATATCCAAATGATAGAAATTAAATTTTAATAGGAATGTATAAAAACCACTTTTTAAAAGTCACTTTTTTTTACCATGCCATGCATGTGCACATACACCACTTTTTGACCTAAATGAAGTATTTTTATTATTCCTTATGTAACAACATGAAGATTGATCAGGATATTTTCTTGCAATTTTTTTGTAATTTTTTTATAAATATTTTTTATTGAGTTTTTATAGGTCCTAATTATTGTTTTGAAAAATCATGTGTAGACAACATAATTGGACCTACACTAAACACTTCTTGAATTCTTTTTCATTGTGTAGAGAACTGTTTGAAGATTGATGTCGTAATTTTTTTTCAAAAAAATTAACCAAAAAAAGTTATTAAAAAATAATAAAATCCTGATATTTCAATTTTATGGACAAATTTTCTTACAAATTAATTAAAAATAGAAAACATAATCTAATCTTAACAAAGATTATATATTTGGGAACTAGACATCATGATATATAATGGTTTTTAATTTCATAGATTAATTCTAAAAAAAAGTCCATCAGCTATATTGCCAAAGTTAGACATTTCTCTTGAATCTACCTTAACTTTTTAGTTGTAGGTCCAAAGCTAAGGGTTGGATTGCCAAATCTTTCTCCAGCCTAAAACCCAAAAAAAAATGTGACTTGGGGATTCTAGATTCAAAAAACGAGTACCCATTCTTTAAAGCTAGAATGACTACCCATTTTATTTCTAAAAATCTCCAAGAATATATTTTTTTAGAACGGGTACCTATTTTTAAAAAAATTTATTTTTGAAAAAAAAAAAATTAGATTTTTTTTAGAACAAGTACCCATTTTTAAATAATTATATTTTTGTAATTTTTTTAGAATGGGTGATGAGGTAAAAATAACTTCATCAATATAAGTGATTAAATACCCTTCCTCGTATTTTCTAGCCCCCTTTACTTTGCCAATTAGTTATTTTTAGGATTAATAAGTGCTTTCTTTTTGAGAACATTGTATAAAATTTAATTTTTGAATTTTCTTGGAATAAACTAACCTATGCTAACTTAATGGCTTATCTTTTAACGAAATGTACAGGTTTCTCATATACAATTGGTCATCATGCCCAGCTAGAAGAATTCAACACAGAAAAATCAACATAGATTTTGTAGTTGTTTCATTATTTTATGTTAAAGATTTGTGGCTTACTTCAAGCCTATTTAATGTTTTTATGTATGGAATCAAAGTTTGTTAGTTTGTTAGTTTCAGTCAAAGACTTTTTAGTAGTACTTTTTGTACACATCTAAAAATGGTTGTAGTTAATCAAACATGTTAATTAATAAAATATGAATTATTTAATTAATATTCTTCTAAACTCATCTACATATAAATAAATTTAATTAATTCTTTATATCGTTCACTTTCTAAATTCCTCCAATTTAATTAAATATATAAGTTTATTTAATTATTACCATTTTTTATCTTCTTCTTAATTAATTAAATATATTTTAAAATTTATTTATATTAATTATCACAAATTTTAAATGATATTCTTCATTTCACATTTAATTAAACATTTCTAATATTTAATTGAACACTTTCTAATTCTTCATTTCTTCACATTTAATTAAATATTTTAAATATTTAATTAGAAACTTTCCTCACCTCACACTTAATTAAATATTGTAAATATTTAATTACTTGTCTTTTCATCTCTCACACATAATTAAATATTATTTATTTAAATTATGGAAGCTTCTAATTCTTTGTCAAATATAATTAAATAAATGTATTTATTTAATTATGGATTTTCCCTCAACTACCAACTAACCCCTCATAAATGAAGTGCACAAATGGAAACTTTCCTTCATTTTTGAATGGAGAAAGTTGTGTAGGAGGAAACATCTCCCATTATTCTCTCAA
Source organism: Sequoiadendron giganteum (assembly GCA_007115665.2). NCBI lineage: Eukaryota > Viridiplantae > Streptophyta > Pinopsida > Cupressales > Cupressaceae > Sequoiadendron > Sequoiadendron giganteum. The sequence goes on from CM021104.1 coordinate 285,455,246, forward strand.
CCTTCCATCTTTTCCTCAATTTCTCAATCACTCACCATTCATCTTGACAAGTTTGAATTCAACCGTTGATCTCTGCCAATTAGATTCTTGTCTCCAAAAATCTATAAATACAACCCTCTTGTGAGTTGAAAAAGATCTAGATTTTGTGAATTTAAGCATGATTACTGTAATTTTATTCAAGGTAGCATCTTAGCATAAGCATTTCAAGTTCATAGCATTTTAGTTTTTAACTTCATAGCTTCAAATCATTTAGCAATAAACATGCATTTTTCATAAATCTCATTCTCCTAGGTTGTCATTTCAACAAGTTGTTGCTTATACCAACTGTGAGCCAGTAACTTGCATTGAATCCTTGGAGATAGAGGACAATGGGATGCATTTGAAGGAGCTGCTATTATTTAGAGTTTGTTTTATCTTTTTAGTTAGTTTCCTTCAATTTAATGTTTCATTGGTGTGTTAGTTTATCCTCTTAATTAGACCACATATTCTCACATATTTTTGGCACCCACCGTGGGGCCTTGCCCTGTTTTTAATCTTTTTATTGTAGGTTTTCTGATAGGTGACAGACTGGAGCTTCAATTTAGCACATATGAGTCTCAGATTAGCGCATACGACCTCTGTTTTAGCGCATTTGTGGTTTGTTTTAGCGCATTTGCAGTCTCTTTTAGCACATTTGAAATCTATTTTAGCACATTTACTTATTGTTTTAGCGCATCTATGGTTGATCTTTTAGCACATTTGTAGTCTATTTTAGTGCATTTTTCGGTTCTTTTAGCACATACGAAAGTGTAACTGAACAAATCCTGATTCTGACGCCATCCATAGACAGAGATTTTTTCAATTCAATTTTAAAGTAAAATGAAGCAACCCTAGGCTAGTCACTTAAATCTGGAATTAACCAATCCTAGGATAGCCACCAAACATCATTTTTTCTTGGTTAAAATGAATCCAATGCTTGTTGTGAAGCAAAATCTTCACTTAGTAGAGAAAATCATCATTTGGATTTAATATTGAACCATTTGTTTGTTGTGATTGCAAGGTAATAGGTTTATGCTCTCCCCTTTACTGGGTGACCAAAACACCAGACTTACCTTTTTCATTTTATGCAATTCATGCTTTTGTTACATCCTTTAGAAGGCCTACCATAGTGGGAAAATGTACTCACCCTACAAGAACGACCCAAGTGGGAACAACCAAAGCCAGTTTTTCCAACCCACTCTAATCAAAAGTGAATTTTGGGGAAGCCCATATTCAATGAAAGTGAGTAAGATAACAATCCCCAAAATCTTTGTTTTAAAGATTGTCTCTTGAGGGATTTTATCTATTGCTACGCCAAATGGATACCTTTATTATGAACCATAGTGTAGAAAGCCAACCATGTCAGTATCCAAACATCATATTAAACACAGTGCAAGGGGAGGGAAGAATCTACCCCCAAGACACTCACCATATAATTTCCATGGATTGTTTTCTCAAGGGATCGAGTAATCTAACCTTGAGTACACACCCGGAAAAGACAAAAACATGGGTGCCTTCTAGGGGGTGACATGGTAGTGTGATTCGACACAATTTTAAGATGTGGGTTGTGGTTCCTATGATGAAATTTTTGACAAATAAGAGAGAGTCTATTTGAAGTGCCTATTTTTTTCAAATACCTGTGAAAATCTCAACATACACTCTTTGTTTAGATTTTAGGATTTGCAAAACAATAGTTTTCTATTGTATGTCATGTTTTTTCAAATTGAAATAAGATAAAGATCAGCCAAAACATCAAATTAGCAAACATGTTTGTCTCATAATAGTAATTGGATAGTTTCGCGCATCCCTGGTCTATTTTAGCGCATGTTTGCTCTGTTTCGATGCATTTATGATTTTTTCTAGCCCATTTGTGCTATTTTTCAATGCATTCATGCTCTGTGTTAGCGCATCTATACTTTATTTTAGTGCATTCATTCTTTGTTTTAGTGTATTTGTGCTTTGTTTTAGTGCATACATGTAATAGTCTAGTGCATAGGTTGGATATTTTGGTGCATCTGCAAAAAAATTTGGCACATCTGTATTCCGAGCCTAGGTAATTTTCTGACACTCAAAAATCTACCATCTCAGTCTAGTCTTTTTCTATGCTCAGGGTCAGGAAGTCTACAAATTTTGCCAAGAAGTCCCTAGAGAAGAAGATTAAGAAACCAAAGAAATCTCTCAGTTACAAGAAGTTATTGAAAAAGAGGAAATTTTTATACCAAATTCGAAAGGTTTTTCTTGAACACAGAACCTTTATTCATCGATATCACAACTTTGTTAGAGGTTTCACTAACGATTATACTTTAGAACCATTATACTCACGAGCTTTATTTCAAAGAAGAGCCTTTTCTCAAAGGCATAATCATAGTCAACGTATTCGTTCCTCTTACATTCCCCAACCTGCAATTGTGTACTCTAATAGTCCCAATCAAATTCTGTGATAGAGAGCTTAGGAGACATTAGGAATTTATCAAAATTCTTATTTTTACAAAACTATGATCAAACTTCACAAATTGAAAAATCATCTTTATTTTTTATCTTAGGTTTAATTCTCACAAATAGGATCATCATCCTTTCAATCAGGGAATCACGAGCTAAAGATTAGAAATCGCATAAGTCATATCAATAGAATCTCGAAAGCATGTAGAAGGAGATGAAAGGGAAAGTATATTAAACAATATTGGAGATAAAAGAAATAATAGTGATAGGGAAGAAAATCCTTTTCAAACTGGAGATAATTCTAATACTAATGAGATAATGGAAGAAAAGCTTCAAGAAGAAGAACATGACCCTCAATTCCATACTCTCATGGAGAGGATTTTAGAATGAAACAAGGAAAGATATTTCCTTTCATTAGCTAATCAAGGAGTGAAGTTACCTACTAATTTCGACATGGAAGGAATTAGAGAAAATCTTGAAGCCCCTCTTAATGATTTTAGTGTTCTTACCCAACAGATAAAAGCATTGCAAGGGAAAATAAAAGAAATCCAAGGGGGTATGACAACGAAGTATGTTTTGGATGATATATGCCCATATCAATTTGACAGGAGTCTTCAAATAATTCCTTTTCCAAAACATTGTGAAATCCCAAAGTTTGAAAGGTATAATGGCAAAACGGATCCCATTGATCATGTGAGGGATTTCCAAAATATGAGCTTAGAATTCGCTCATGAAGATACCTACCTAATGAGATTGTTTCCATGAAGTCTGGGTGGAAAATCCATGGAGTGGCTTTCTAAGATCACTCCCCCCATCATAACATTTGAGGATTTAATAAACAAATTCATTTCACAATACTCCTAAAATATCCAACACCAGCTAACCATGCTTGATTTATGTAGAGTAAAAAAAAAGATTTGGGAATCTTTCACCACATTTTTACAAAGGTGAAGGTTGTTTGCTAGATATTCCCGTCATGTTCCTAAAATGGAAAAGATGGAGATCTTTATCGATAGTCTGAATCAAGAGATGAGTTATATGCTAAACCTTCACTGTCCTCAATCATTTGAAAAATTGATTGAAAACGTGATTACCATTGAAGGTGCCTTGGTCAAACATGGAGTTTTAAAGCTTGATAAAGAAAGTACAAATTCATACAACAAAAATAACAACCATAGCAACAAAAATGACAAGTCATGATTTTGGACTCGAAATAAAAAAGTTGTGAATGATGGGGTGGTAGATGCTAACAATGTGAATATAAAGCCTATTGTTCTCAATGTATCATGGGTTCAACATAGCAATAATACTGGAAATTCTAGTAACCAAGGCAATCATTCCAATCAAGGAAATGTGACCAAAAATCATGGTTATAATCTTGGCAATAGTCAAAATTCAAATGTGCCCAGATCTCATTTTTTCTCAAATCGTTGGAGTTTTACTCGCTTGGGCCAGTCTTTAGAATCCATTCTTAAAGAACTGTTGAATCAAAATGCTAATACATTGCCACCACAAGATATTATGAGCCTCGAGTTAAACCACCATTGTGGAATGACTCGCACTTTTGCAAATATCATAGGTGTAAAGGTCATAAGACAAATAATTTCCAAGGGTTAAAGAATCTCGTTCAAGATTTGATTGATAACCTGTACAATAACAATTGAGGGACATAATGCCAATGATGATCATCAAGCATTCAAGGATCCTCTCCCCAATTATCAAAAAGGGGAATCTTCGGGTAATAAAGGAAAGAATATGAATCATGTCTATGACACCATTATCAATCATATTTATATTGACGATCAACAAATCAATGCTATCAAAATCAAAGGAAGACAAGAATATCAAAAGGACAATGCTACGACAAGGGGATAGACCAAAATCATTGTAAAGGGAAGTTCATCTAAAGCATAAATTCCCCCTCCAAGTCAATACAATTTGGTTGATCAACTACAGAAAACATTGGCCCAAATTTCTATCTTGGAGCTCTTAAAATTATCACCTGCACACAAGGACATTCTAGAAAAGGCACTCGTAGACACAACTATGTCTCCTGATCTAGATATCAATAAATTTCAAGCCATGGTGGGACACTTGTCCTCACCCACATTTTTATCCTTTACTGAGAAGGATGATTCATCCATGACCCATCTGCATAATTCATCACTTTACCTAGAGGTCATGGTTCATAAAGCTTGAATTAGATGTGTCCTGATAGATGGGGGAGCTAGATTAAACATTTGTAATTTGAAATTGGTCCTTGCTTTGGGATATTCAGAAGAATCTATAGATCCACGAAGGAAAATTATGATCAAATCATATGATGATGAGGAAAGGGCTTCCAAAGGCCTCATCAAGTTACCAATCAAAGTGGGACTTGTTGTGAAGAATACCTTTTATCAGGTTCTAGATTGGGATATATCCTATAACATACTCTTGGGTCACCCATGGATCCATGAGATGCAATTAGTTCCATCTACTTATCATCAATTCTTGAAGTTTCCATATGATGGACAAGAAGTAACAGTATCGGTCGATCACATTAGTAGTCAAACTTGTTCTAATCTAAGAGAAACTCAAGGCACATTCTTCCCACATAATAGAGAGGCTTTTTCCATTTCTACCTCTAAACACAATGAGAAAGCAAGAGAAATGATAATTAATTTTGGCACCAAGCTAAAATTAAAAGATAATGGGGTGGGTTAATATTCCTTACGTCTCTCTAAACTACCCATGTCTCCAAAATCTCATGGTCAAACATCAACATCCATACAAAAGGCTACAACAACTTTAGCCTCAGCTTCAGTTCCCATCACCAAGTTTGATGGAATATTTATCAAATAAATTGAAACAGAATATAGATCTATCCTTGATTGGCTCTATAAAGATGAAGAAGAATCAATACAACATGTCAAGTTACCTACAAAATAGTATGGGAAAGGTTATGAAATAATGCAACAAATGGGTTATGAAGGGAATGGCCCTATAGGTAAAAGGAAGGAGGGTATCGTTGAACCTATCCGATTAAAAACAATGCACCCAAAGGATAAAAATGGGTTAAGATATGGTGAGGATACAAAGGAAGAAGTACTACAAAGACCATCCAATGAGGAGTTAGCTGAAAGAATTCTTAGAATTCAAGAAGACAATTTTGACACTTACTCCAATGAATATGAATGGGATGACATCTTTGATGATACATTCTAGAGAAATAAACAAGTGGATGTCGTAAAAAAATTCACACCTACATTCATACAAGGGGAAAGCTCAAGGCCTCCACTTGATTATGTTATACTAAGTGATCATGACTCGAGTGAGGACGATTTGATTGAAAGTGAGACAGATCATCAACAAGAGGATACCATCCTAGATCTTTCCCATAACGAAGTTGATGATAGCATCATGACCCTAATGGATAGTGACCTTACCCAACCTAATGATCCATTTCCTTTGGTCCATCCTGAACTCATTGATTGGGAACAAATTTCACTAATTGATATCCCAAATTTTCCCAATGATGAAACCATAATAAAATTTTTTTATTCATCCAAACTAGAAACAAGTTCCACTAGGAAATCACAAGATCAAAGTTTCAAATAGAAAGTGCCAAGTTTCTTAGCTACAAAATTAATAACATAAAAGAAAGATCTAATGGTGAAAACCTAACAAAGGTAGTATTAGATCACGAAAAGAGAAAAATAAAAACCGTATCTAACGGTGAAAACCTGTCAAAGGCACCGGAAGATGGGAAACTTGACACTCTCCCAGAACATTATCAGGAAAGGTCTTCTATTCTAATAGAACCAACAATAGTGATCAATTTAGGTACTGGGGAGCAACCCAAAGTCTTACAACTGGCTGCATCATTAACAAAAGAGGAAATCCCAGGGTTCACAAAATTTCTCAAGAACAAACAAATCAATTTTGCATGGTCCTACACTGATATGCCTAGATTGGATCTATATCTCATCATGCATCATCTATCTATCATGCCGAGGGTAAAACCTGTGAAGCAAAAACTCAGAAAAATGCATCCACATGTTGCATTATTAGTCAAGGAAGAGTTAAAGAAATTTTTAGATGTCAGATTCATTTAATCTATAGAATATGTAGAATGGATCTCCAATATCGTGTCTGTATCAAAGCTAGATGAGAGAATCATAATTTGTACATATTTCAAGGATTTAAATAAAGCATGCCCCAAGGACGATTTCCCTCTCCCAAACATAGATATGATTTTAGACTTGACCATTGGCCATGTTATGTATTCACTAATGGATGAATTTTTGGGATACAACCAAATAAAGATTACGCCTAAAGATCGGGATAAAATAGCATTCACATGTCCTTCGGGTACATATTGCTAGAATGTAATGTCATTTGGACTCAAGAATGAAGGTGCTACTTATCAATGAGAAATGACTACCATTTTTAATGACATGATGTACACATTCATGGATGATTATTTCAATGATATTTTAGCCAAATCGCACACAAGAGAAGAACATTTAGATATCTTATCTAAAAAATTTAACAGGATGGAAAAATTCAAAGTGAGACTTAATCCAAAGAAATGTGTCTTTGGGGTGAAATTTGGAAAGCTTCTAGGATAGATTGTGTCATCAAAGGGAATTGAAGTGGATCTAGCAAAGGTACAAGAAATTCTCAATATGCCACCACCAAGGAACATCATTCAATTACGCTCATTGGAGGGACGGTTGCAATCCATCGAGAGATTCATTGCACAATTGGTGAATAAAAGTCTACCATTTACTCATCTCTTATGTAAGAATGTTCCATTTAAATGGGAAGATAGATGTGAAGCATAATTTGATCAGAAAAAGCAGTATCTAATGAGTCCACCAGTGTTGATTCCACCAGTGCAAGGTGAACCACTCATATTGTATATTTTTTCCTTGGCGGTGTCCTTGGGAGAATCATTGGCATAGGAAGACAACTCAAGAAAGGAGCGAGCAATATATTACATCAGTCAAACTTTGAAAATCCATGAACTAAATTACACTTTCATTGAAAAAGCTTGCTTAGTAGTAGTTTTCACTTCTCAAAAGTTATGACACTATTTGCTATCTCATACAATAAGGCTTGTGGCTAAAATTGATCCACTAAAATATCTTCTAAGTAAGGCAACTTTAAATGGAAGATAGGCTAAATGGTTCATGATCCTAAGTGAGTTTGACATTCATTATGTGGATCAGAAGGCTATAAAAGGATAGGTAATATCAGATCAACTGGTAGAAGCACCGATACAAGCAGAACATCCAATACACATTGATTTTCCTTACGTTGATGTATTCACTGCAGCTATTAAACAGTCATGGGAACTCTATTTTGATGGCTCCTACACTCAACATGGTTTGAGGGCAGGGATTCTTTTCATCACACCTCAAGGGCATACAATTCCCAAATCTTATCAGCTAATGTTTCCTTCCACAAATAACATAGCTGAGTATGAAGCATTGTTAATTGGAAAATCATAGAACTACAAGTTTTTGGTGATTCACAACTTGTCATAAATAAAATCAACAATGAATATCAAACTAAAGATGACAAGTTAATGCCTTACAAGAAAATGGTGGATAATTTCAAGAAATACTTTGTTGATATCAAGTTTACACAAATTTCATGTATTGATAATAAGGCTACAGACGCCATGGCTACAATTGCATCATTGCTCTAGTTCTCTCGAATGATTTCCTGGTGGAACAATTATTTTTCCTTCCTATGAAAATTCGAAAACCAAAAGCATTACTACCTAAAAGATACTACTTTGCCCCTAGATTTGTCTAGAAATCAGAAAAGGAATTTCATACGCCAATCTTCTTGTTACACCTTAATTGCTGACATCTTGTATCGACGTGGTCTTGATGGTACCCTCCTTCGATGTCTCAAACTAAATGAATCGGAAAAGGCCTTACAAGAGGTACATGGTGGTATTTTTGGGACACATTCTAGTGGACTTACCTTATTAAAGAAACTTGCTAGAATGGATTACTATTGGCCGACCATGGAGAAAGAATCATTCATCTTTGTAAAGAAATGTTCAAAATGTCAAAATTCATGGGAATCTCATTCATGCTCCTGCTCAAGAATTACAACCCTTCACCATAACATGGCCTTTTTCTCAATGGGGATTCAATCTGGTTGGCAAGATACATCCATCATCATCAAATGAACATAAGTTCATTATTATAGTCACTGAGTACTTTACTGAATGGATTGAAGCTTTTCCCCAAATAACTGTTACCGACAAACAAATTTCATCATTCATTTTGAACTATATCATATGTCGGTATGGAATTCCCAACTCCATTATTACAGACAATGGAAAAACTTTCAAAAATTAAGATGTTGATGAGCTCTGTGAAAGATTTCACATCCAACACAAGTTCTCTACACCTTATTATCCACAAGGGAATGGCCAAGTAGAGGCTTCAAACAAAACAATTCTGAAGATTTTGAAAAAAATAGTGAATGAGGCAGGCCGTGATTGGCATGTCCAATTTAATCCAGCATTATGGGCATATAGAAAAAGTATTTGCACACCAACAGGTGCCACCCCATATGCCTTGGTTTATGGAGAAGAATATTTTGTTCCATTAGAAGTTGAGATTCCCTCACTTTGAGTATCACTAAAAGGGTTGATAGATGATGAGGATTAAAGAGTATCAAGGTTGCAAGAGTTGGAACTGCTTGATGAATGATGTCAAACTACAGTTAATCATTTAAAGAGATATTAACAAGTTATGTCTCACAACTACAATCACAAAGTCAAACCATGAGCTTTTCAAGTGGGTGACTTAGTTCTCAAAGAAAACCCTCGTAATCAGCAGGATCGGGAAAAGAAAGGAAAGTTCGAGCCTAATTGGCTGGGCCCGTTCATTATCATTACATCATATGGATCAGAGGAATATTAGTTGTCAACATTAGAAGGGGACCTGTTTCAAGATCCAACCAACAACATTCACCTGAAGAAGTTTTATGCCTGAAAAATATCAAAAACAGTATAAAAAGTCCTAGAAAAATATCAAAAACAGTATAAAAAGTCCTAAAAATATATCAAAAACAGTATAAGAGTCATGAAAAAATTCATTAATACTGGAAAAATGTGTCATTAAGGTGAAAACCTCGCAAACAAGCATCTTTTGACATAGCAAAAAAATATATATCAAAAAGAGAAAAATACAAAAAAAAAAATCAAAAAAAGTGTAATAAAAACAAATGGTCAAAACCTGGCAAACAAGCACTATTTGTGATTTTTTTGGCTCTCTCATCTATTAGGATACATCCTGCATATCCATCTTTCATCGGCATCACATACATGCCTAGCCATCACATTTGCATCATGTGTTCCAACATTTCCTTGAAACAACAAGGATTTCATCATGGCTTGATGATTAATGTTATCTTTAGCAATAGTTGTACCTAAACAGGAGTAAGAGTGTGAGATCATTGGGGGAAATTCGCTTCTTGTGACTTTTTGGCAGACAAATGACAACATGTGTCAAGTATTGGAATATCAGAAACAACAAACTTATCCATTCAAAATTGGGTCTAAATGACTATTTGACTTAAAACTGAAACAAATTGGATGATCTTAATCTGAATAAAATAAATGACAAACTTAAGGCATAATTTGAATTGTTGTTTGGAAATTTGATGATATCATATCTTTGGAGTGGTTCAATGATGTACTGAACTAGAATCACAAGGAAGGAGTATGATTTTTCTTGGTTGCGGTATGTAAGCTAATCACTAGTATTGTGCAAATTTGGCATAGGACATACTCTACAATGTATCATTAATGACATTTCAGAATTTGCATAGGAAAATAGCTAACTTTTGTCTGTTTATGCAAACAATACTCAGGTCATCTTGGTTTAATTATACCTCAATACTTGTATTAACTTGCTACATCAAACATCATGAAAGCAGTACTTGGGTCATCATTGGTGCTAATATCCCCTTTGATTCTTATATTAACTTTCAACATATCAAAAGGCTCAATGATGAAAATTACGCATAATCAACTCATGGAATGACAAAACAGGAGAATAGTTCATATTTGCATTCTAGGGTTGCATGATTCATTTAGATTTCCATTTTTTTGGGCTGTGTAATAGATTTTTGGAGGTTTGAAAAAATTTCATATATCTTTTAAGACATCAATTGAGTATAGTTGGACATTTATTGCATCTCGTTGCATTATCATTTATTGCATGTCATTTCACCACTTTTCATATAGGTTATCATTATCATTCCATTTGCATATTTCCATTTTCACATCATTTATATCATTATTCATCATTATCATTATCAAGTCTCATTCATTTTATCATAATCATTATCATGTGCATATCATTCACTATTACATTTCATTCATTATTCATCTCATTTATATCATTTCACCTCATATTCATTATCATTCATTTCACAAACATACATTGATAAAATAAAGATGCATCCATTTCATTCATTACATACAACATATACGAAATCATATCATCATCGCATTTCATCATAGTACATCATATCATCATTTCATTTCATCATATTACACCATATCATCGTTGCATTTCATCATATTACATTGTATCATCATTGTAGAAACATACATTGCATAAAAATAAAAATAAATAAAAACATCATCATTTTCAATTCATATCAAAGTGCATATATCATCATCCATAAGCATGCATAATCATAAACAAAAAAGCATATAGAAATAAGACTACATACATAAATCCATAACACATGCATGTCGAATCACCATTGCATATCATAAATCTCATCAAAACAAATGTCCAAGCGTACAAGGATATCAAATGTCTAAACAAGATATATAAAATACAATGGCAAGGTGTATCCATAAATCATCACTGAAGGGCATCCGGACATGGAACATGACTAATGCTACCTACTGAGGTGGTAGGTCTCACTGGATCTCTACTGCCAGAAGCCTCGATCTCTCATATGATAGGTTGTCCCACACTCTTGTCCACACTCCTGGTGTGACCGCATGAGTGAGTCTATGACCGGGTACCTGACTGAGTATAAGCTATCCTCCACTCAGGTGGCACTTCCTCAAAGTATCTCATCCTATAATACTCGGCCTACCAAGCAATCTCCAATCCCTCTTCCACAACCTCTCCAATGTAAGTGCTATCAATAGACCTCAGGAGTCTCTCTGTTACTCCCTCTGCCTGAATACACTGCTCTCAAAAATTATCTCGCTTTTTTGTGAGCTAAGCTATCTATGGGTCAGGAGGTGGTGGATGTGCATTATGTACCTATAGCTAGCTGATGGTAGCCTATGCATGTGCTAGCTGACTCCGAAGAGTCTGAACCTCTTCCTTCAAGTTGTCCATTTGTCCTTGTGATGAAGCTCTGATATTAATGTGTGGCACCGAAGTCCTTAGTTGGTCCACCACTCTAGATGTGTGAGGCCTCATCCTAAATGGAACATCAAAGAAAAATCTTTGCCCACTACCACCACCCCCTCCATCATCTCCATCATCATCACTTTCATCAGAGCTATCTGAATCATCCTCCTCATCATCCACCTCCATGGCCACCCCACCTCTATCCTTTGCCTATGGCTTCCCTGCCTCTACCTGTGGTTGTTGTTGTCAGCGTGATCATCATATAACTGGTCCACCTAATAATAGAGTAGGCTCATCTAGACTACTCAGCCTCAGAAAAGGATGTGAATAGAAGTAGGCAGCATAATCATCCATCATGTGAGCATCTATAACCTCAAGATGTATAACCCAAAACTCTGCTTGTTGATTTGTATACTCAGCCCTTGCTACCTCAAAAATTATAAATGGCCCCCACTCTGGCACATCCTCGTGGTGTCTCACATAGTGAGCCACACCCTGCGGCATCATCTACACCCATCCATACTATCTCAATACTCTCATAACTAAAAACCGCTCAATGATGAAGGGAGTGTGACCGATCATATATCTCACTATCTCGCAGTAAGGAAGATTTATGTCATCCTCATCCCATGCCTCGTAGTCTAGATACAGTCTCTAGATCACTGTATCCATGTCATCCAATATCCTCCGCCAGTACTCTAAATTTCCTAGCATTAGCTGGACAAGGGGACCTGTGTATGCATAAACATATGGATAGCCTAGTGGCCGATCTCTCCGAACAATAGGGAAAGTGAAGGCAATATGCTCCCATGCCCAAATCTGCATAAGAGTAACTATGGATGAGATACTCTTCCCATCTGTGTATACCACCTAATGGAGATCGTGGTACAGATGGGATAGCATGCATGATCCCCATGCATAGCTAGTCTGATGGAGGAGCATGTCCTCCATCGCCCGACCCCAGCCTACTGATAGTTCCTTTGACCTATGATTGGGACAAAGGAAGCCACCAATGAAACCTATTAGAACTGATGGAAGAGGGGCATATCTCTATACCATGTCCCTCCATGCAATCTCGTACCCGCTAGCATGAGGATCCTGAAAGACTCTTCGTAAGGCATCTGTCCCTACAATCTCCTTGTGATCATAAATCACAAGCTCACCAACTACTGGGATGCCTAGAATCATGTACACATCCTCAGGTGTCACAGTAATCTCTCCAGTCAGCAAGTGAAAGGTATTATGCTCACTATGCCATCTCTTAGCTAGTGCAGTTAACAGTGCCCTGTTGACCCTGTATTGTGGGATCCTAAGCAGAGAAGCCAACCCACATCTAACAATCACCCCTATCTCTACCTAAGATAGTCTGGGAATCATGTCCCATGTACAAGGAAATCACTCTCTGATCTGGAGGATATTAAAATCCTCTTATTACCATCAAGCACATCAAATCAATCAGCAAGGATTATTAGAGGAAATCATCAAAGCACATCATGTCAAATCGACATCATCAAATCTATTATTACTATTTGTTCTTCAAGCAGGAAGGAAAATTTATCATTTTCTACTATTTGTTTTTCATTTAAACATGGAAGCAAATTTAACAGCCAATCAGCTCAACGTCAAAATCATTACTATTTATTTTTCAATCTAGAAAGAAAATTTATCAGAGTCATTACTATTTGTTCTTCAAGCATGAAGACAAATTTATCAAATCATTACTTCAATCAAGCTAATCTATCCTTGGTGATATTCAAAAGCATCAAATTAGTTGGCTAATATAGCAACAAATCATCAAGCAAACATCCAATCTATCTCAAAATTTCAAAATCAGAAAAATTTCATGGATGCACTAAAACAGTTCATCAATGTGCTAAAACAACAATCTGCTACTTTATACATGGATGCACTAAAACAGAGGTTAAATGCTCTAAATCATCGATGCACTAATCTATCAAAGGTATGCACTAATCTACATCACCAATGTGTTATTTTAGCCTATGCGCTATTTGATAAATGGATGCGCTATTTTATTAGCTCCTATGCGCCATTCTAGTTGATGCGCTAATCTATCCATCTATGCGCTAAAACAAATTTTCGTTGCACAATCTTGGATGCGCTAAACTACTTATCCTATGCGCTACACTATGGCTTGTATGCACTTTTGCAAAATCCTATGCGCTAAAGCAGAGTGTTTGAAAATCCAAAAATTGACAAAATCTTTAAAAATATGATTTAAATTCACAAAAGAGGATCAAGTCATCTTACTGGAGGTCCATACATAGTTGGTCTCTAATGACGGCGGGATTGCTTGAATCAGTGATGCTCGTAATGGATCGGCATCTCACAAATTCTTCTCAGAGCTCTGAAAAACTGCAAAAGGCAATTGTTCAAATGACAATGAATTTTCACCTTTTCCACCTTTTAAGGGGGTAAAACAAAGAGGTTATTTTTATTTATACTATCCAACGTGCTATTTCGAGAGATAAATTGGCATTTTTCGCTCCAAAAATCATCTCAATTCTTTCAATCAACTCATTATCAATCAAATCATGTGATTTATCTCCTGAGGGGGCATATAGCATTATCAGTAAAATTTCAAAGTCAGGGGCAAATTATCATTATCTGAAAAATTCTTTGAAGCAATGCGTAAAACACATCACTTCAAAGAGGGGAAAAATGTACACATCTAAAAATGGTCATGGTTAATCAAACATGTTAATTAATTAAATATCAATTATTTAATTAATATTCTTCTAAACTCGTCTACATATAAATAAATTTAATTATTTATTTATATCGTTCACTTTCTAAATTATTCCAATTTAATTAAATAAATAAGTTTATTTAATTATTACCATTTTTCATCATCTTCTTAATTAATTAGAAAGATTTCACAATTTATTTATATTAATTATCACAAATTTTAAATGATATTCCTCATTTCACATTTAATTAAATCTTTCTAATATTTAATTGAACACTTTCTAATTCTTCATTCCTTCACATTTAATTAAATATTCTAAATATTTAATTAGAAACTTTCCTCACCTCACACTTAATTAAATATTGTAAATATTGAATTACTTTCCTTTTTATCTCTCACACATAATTAAATATTATTTATTTAAATTATGAAAGCTTCTAATTCTTTGTCACATATGGATTTTTCCTCAACTACCAACTAACTCCTCATAAATGAAGTACACAAATGGAAACTTTCCTTCATTTTTGAATGGAGAAAGTTGTGTAGGAGGAAACATCTCTCATTATTCTCTCAACCTTCCATCTTTTTCTCAACATCTCAATCTCTCACCGTTCATCTTGACAGGTTTGAATTCAAACGTTGATCTCTTCCAATTAGATTCTTGCCTCCAAAAGTCTATAAATACATCTCTCTGATGAGTTGAAAAGGATCTAGATTTTGTGAATTTAAGTGTGATTACTATAGTTGCATTCGAATCAGCATCTTAGCATAAGAATTTCAAATTCATAGCATAGAATTTCAGTTTTTAACTTCATAGCTTCAAATCATTTAGCAATAAACATGCATTTTGCATAAATCTTGTTCTCCTAAGTTGTAATTTCAACAAGCTATTGCTTATACCAACTAAGAGCCAGTAACTTGCATTGAATCCTTAGAGATAGAGGACAATGGGACGCATTTGAAGGAGTTGTTATTTAGAGTTTTTTTATATTTTTGGTTAGTTTCCTTCAATTTAATGTTTCATTGGTGTGTTAGTTTATCCTCTTAATTAGACCACATATTCTTACACACACTTTCCACTAATTGAAATTTAGGATTATGTTAAACAATTTTTATATAAATGTGTAACTTTTAGAAGTGATAAAAAACAAGAGAATATAGTTATGTTGTCGTAATGAATTTATGAACTATGTTTCTCAATTACACTACCAAAATGAATAAATCAAGTTTGTCTTTTTCATTCTAAGTTGTTGAGTGTTGTGAATGGAATTGTTCTAATGGAGTAATTTTGCAGTTATCAAGTGTATGTGACTTGAGCTATACGTAGAAGCACCTAAGAGCTAGCCACTTGAGGGATTGTAGGAATGGATAGATAAGTATTTTTACTTTCATAATTTTGTTACTTTTGTTTTTAAAATGATAAAGTGTGAAGTAAAGTTTATTTTCAACTCTTTCAATTAAAGTTTTAGTGCACCTACCCTTACTATTAAGTTTCAAGTTGATAGGTTTCTTTCTGTTAGCCATTAAGTTTGTTAATTCATTATTGGTTAAATTTTTCATAGTTCCTTTACATGTTTTTCTTCTTTGAAAATTTATATGTTTATTAGTTTAATCATTTTGATGATTTCTAGTTTAGTTGTTATGCTTTTTAGACTAATGATTTCTTGCTTTCTAGTTTAGTTATTTCAAAGATTCTTATTTAATGACCTTCTAGTTTATGTTTTATTTCAATTGTTCCATCTATTTAGAAAATCTGAGAGAGATAGTTGAGGGATTTCCTATTTCATACAGCCTTGAACACTACCCAGTTGATATTTTATGCACTTTTCAAACTAAAGAGATATGACCTAACGACAACCTATGACTTTTTGGCACCATTTCTAGAGACCTTCCTTTTCTAAGTGTTAGTAGGAGATAAATTGTATACCTATTTTGGAAAAAAAATAGTCATCAGGCTTCCTTTTTTGCATGGTTAGGGAACAAGTCCTCCACAAAAGATTCATACCAAGAACCCCACCAAATAATGTACCAACCACAAGTAGGGAAGAAGAAATCTTAGCTCAACAAGTTTGAAGAATTGATCGACCAAGATCAACTTGAGACCTTCTCATATACTCTAGAAAGAGAACATATAGTTGTAAAGGATCATATTCCTCTCCAAACTCTTGAGCCTCACCCATTTGAGAATTTTTTTGAAGAGGAATGAATCCCCTTCAACATCATGGGTGACTATAACCATAGAAATGCTAACGCTAATCAACCACCACCACCACATACATTCACTTATCCTATTGTTATCGATGAAGATGATGGTACGACTATGAAAAATATTTTTCCAACCTTCTTGCTAGCCTTCTAAGGTTTTTATTTTGAAGGCCCTGACCAATTTCTCTTTGATTTTAAGGTCTTGTGTCAAACATATGGCTACAAGAATGATAACTAGAAATTGAAGCATTTCCCCTCTACTCTAAAGGACTCAACAATGCATAGTTTCATGAGCTTAGCCTTAGGATCCATAAGCTCCTGGGATGACATGGAGTCTAATTTTCTATAAAATTGCCAAAGGTACTATAAAGTTAGTGATAGGAAGTAAGAGCTATTCAAATTAAGGTAGAACGAAGACAAGAGCCTAGAAGACTACCTAGATAAGTTTGTCTTCTTATCTAAATGGTGTGGTTAAGAAACCATAAGTCTTGAGATTCTAAAGACTATATTTATCAAGGTTCTTGATGATGATGCTCGAAGGAGCCTAGATTTAATGGGAAAAAGGGATGTGTCCCAACTAGGACTTGATGAAATCACTGAATTATGTCAAAACTTCTCTCATAATCAAGGAAGGATCTAGAAGTCTACCCTTTTTAAAGGTTCCAATGAGATAGGAAAACTACGTGAGGAGATATCCAACCTTAAGATTGACATCTTGGATTAGTTAAATACCATGTTTAATGGAATAGAAGCTAAAATGTGAAACCTTGATACCTTATCCATCTATTACCATAGGTGCAAAAATAAAATTTGTTAAGTGCATGCCCTTTGGAAAAAGTTGACAAAATTGTTGTTTGTCAGGTTTGTAATAAGGACCATCCCACTGACCAGTATGATCTTTTGAATGCCATTAAGAACTCCAAGAAAAGAACAACCCTAGTTGAGGAAGAAATCAACTTTGTCAATCAAAGAATTGGAGGGAATTTTACCTATTACCAAAATTCAAACCCTACCTAGAGACCTCAAAACAATTGGAATAATAATCAATGGGTAGAACCTTGGCCTTAGTTTCCACCTCAAGCATCACCTACCTGGGTAAATTACCCTTTGAGACCACCTGAATGGGAAAATCAGTCATTTGGAGACCCTCAATGGCCCAATCAACCTCAACATCAGTGGTATCATCTGAATTATTCTCCTCAATGGAACCAACCTCAAAGTCAATTTTACACTAGTCTCGAGAGAGGACCCAATCAACAGCAAAATCTCTTGCCACCTCCCCAAAACACTCAACAAACTAAGAAATTTATTCAACCCCAACTTCTGGTGCAACTTATTCCAAACCCAAAGAACAACCATCAGAATACCCTAGTGTATTCTAATGAACAGGATAATGTTACTGTACTTAATGCTTTACATTATAGAAACATACAATTAAGATCTGTAAAACACTTCAATCATCAGCTATTGTGGAGATATTGGATGAACCTATTAAGGAATTTGTAGAGGCTACAAAAATAACTCCCATAACTATCGAACTAGCCCTAGAAATTATACAAGACAAAACCTTTCCACCACCTCTAGTTGGAGCTTCCAACCTACCTAAGGTAGGGGAGGGTCAGTCTCCAACTAAAAATTTAAACAATTCACCTGCCAAAAATAAAACCCAAGTGCCTTTTCTAGAGCATCTTAAACCAACCACTACAAAAGGTACTCTAAAAATTCCCTCGACCACTGAAACTATGTTGATAAAAGAAATCAAACAGTTGAAAATTGAGGTTCTATTACTACAAGCCATCAAGGAGATTCTTGAGATAAACCAAATGATCAAACAGTTGTGTATCAAGACTCCAAGAAGGAAACCAAATAAAATAAATGCAATTTGCATAAATGGTTATATGGCTAACTTTTTGGTTAGAAAGACTACTGCTCCAAAATACGATGATCCGGGTAGTCCATTGATAATGGTAACAATCAATGAAGTGGCAATACCTAATGTATTAGTAGACTTGGGAGCAGTCATTAGTGTAATGATTTTTAATGTAATGGAAGAGTTCTGGCTTACTGATTTATGCCCCACAACTATAGTCGTATAGATGGTGAATCAAGCAATAGCCATTCCCAAGGGTTTCCATGAGAATTTTCTTGTCAAAGTCGATGGATGAGAATATCCTGTGGGCTTTCAAGTAATTCAATCTATTACACCAAAAGAGAGCTACTCTATAATCCTAAGGATACCATGTTTGGCAATGATTGCAGCCAAAATTGACTATAGGGAGGGAGGAATTACCATTTCACATGGTCCAAATAGTAAAAATTTATTCTTGTATCCTCCCACCAAGCTTGTTGAATTTAATAAAGTTTGGGTTGATGAGCCAGAATGTCCCAATGGACAAGAAAATTTAGCTTCACTAGCCATGGTAGTCATCAAACAACATGGTGAAGAATTGGAAGATGAATTAGAATACAACATGGAAAATATCATAATGGATTCAAGTGATGAAGATATTTTGGATGTAGAAGAAATCTTAGGAAAACCCATCAGCATAGGCCACAATAAATTTGATAGTACCAATTTCATGGGATTGTCTTGTCCTCTAGCGAATATCTTTCTAAAAATAGAACATTTCTTTGAGGATATTTCTAGACTTCATAGGACTATACCTCATAGTTTCCCCCTTAACACTTTGACAAGACCAATGTATACTATCACATCCAACCATTTGGGTGTTAAATCCATTATGTTGCTACCATGAAAAACTTTGAACATTAACAACTGGTTGACCAAATCGGAAGAACACAAATTGTTTGATGTCCTAGTGAGTAGATCTAAATATTTTTCTTGGGACTATGTGGATATGAGAGGAATACACCCAAGTGTGTGCACTCATAATATCTACACTGAGAATGTTTGACTTGTTCTCCAACCCTAAATAATACTCAATCTTGCCTTGAAAGATATCATTAAAACTGAAATTGAGAAGCTCCTATAAGTGGGGTTTATTTATTCCATTTTTGATAGTAAATGGGTTTCATCGTTGGTTTTGGTTCCCAAAAAGAATGGGAAGTGGAGAGTATGCATATACTATAGGGAGCTTAACAAGGTGACCCACATAGATTATTTTCCCCTACCCTTTGTAGACCAGGTTTTGGATAACTTGGCTAGGAGAAAATATTTATCATTTCTGGATGGATTTAGTGGGTACAACCAGATATAGGTGGAAGAAAAACAACAAGATAAAACAACCTTTACATGTGAATGGGGGAAATTTCCATATAGATTTCATCCCTTTGGAATGTGCAATGCTCCTGCAACATTCCAGAGAGCCATCCTTGTTATATTTGTTGAGTTGGTAAATGAGTTTGGAAGTGTATATGGATGACTTCACTATGTACGGTTCAACTTTTTATGAAGCTCTTCAAACTCTAGACAAAGTGTTGAAGGGATGTGAAGATCATCGTCTATCCCTAAGCCATGAGAAATATCTAATAATGGTAGACAAGGGAATATTTATGGGACATCATATCTTGGCTAATGGAATAAAATTCAATCCTAAGAAAATTGAAGTGATACAACAACTTGTCACCCCAAAAACCCAGACTGATGTTATAAGTTTCTTGGGGAATGCTAGATACTATAGAAGGTTTATAGAAAAATTCAGCAAAATTACAGCTCATATGTTTTCTCTTCTCCAAAAGAATGTGGAATTTACCTAGACACCTGAGTGTGAGTCATCATTTGAAATTATCAAGGAGAATCTTATATCGGATCCTATCATTCATGAAACTAATTGGAACTTACCATTCCATATTTATGTTGATGCATCTAATGATGTTATTGGAGAGGTTTTAGGACAAGAAGATGAGAACAGAGGGAGATATATTATATACTTCATTAGTAAGAATCTGACTCCACGAAAAAGAATTACACAACAACAAAGAAGGAATTCTTAGTTGTAATACATGTAATTAAGAAATTTTGGCACAACATTACAGCATATAAAGTAATGGTGTACACAGACCACTCGGCCATAAAATACCTTATGAATAAATATCTAGTGAATAGGAGGATAATCAGATGGTTGCTTCTTCTTCAAGAATTTAACGTGACAATTTTTGGCAAACCAGGGAAATTCAATGTAGTTGCAAATTTCTTATCCCAAATTAAACAAGATGGTGGTGAATGTGCTCCAATACAGGATGAGTTTCCATATGAGAATTTGTTTCCATCTCTACTAAAACTCCCTAGTTTGTTGATATTGACAACTACTTAGCCACC
This sequence comes from Sequoiadendron giganteum, assembly GCA_007115665.2. NCBI lineage: Eukaryota > Viridiplantae > Streptophyta > Pinopsida > Cupressales > Cupressaceae > Sequoiadendron > Sequoiadendron giganteum. The sequence continues at coordinate 285,476,295 of CM021104.1, forward strand.
TTAAAAGTACCACCTACTTTTACATCTAAACAGAAGAAACACCTTATAAGAGAAAGCGCCCCTTTCAAATGGACTAATGGAATCCTTTTTAGATGTGGACCTGATATGGTTACTAATAATGTGTTTGGGTATATGAAACCTTTAGCATCCTAAGAGTTTTCTATGATGATCCTTCTAGAGGACATTATTCTATAAAGATAATAGCCCATAAGATCTTAGGTGTAGGATACTACTGGCCCTCTATGCATAAGGATGTCAAGAAATATGTCCACCATTATGATGAATTTCGAAGGGTAGGGAGACAAACAAAATCTAATGAAATGCCCCTTAAACCCTAGGTAGTCCTTGAACCATTTGAAAAATGGGGATTAGAATTTATCGGTCCAAAAGGTCTGACCTCACAAGGGAAGGAGTACATTCTAGTTTGCACAAATTATTTGACTAAGTGGGTAGAATTTTAAGCTCTACGAGTTGGTAGGGAGGAACAGGTAGTTGATTACCTCTACAGTAAAATTTTCATTAGGTTTGGAGCTCCTAGGATGATTGTTACAAACCAAGGTCCTCAGTTCATGTCTAAGGTTTTGTTAGCCTTTACCGACCATTTCCAGGTTAGTCATAAGAAATTATCACCCTATCACCCTCAGGCCAATGGTCAGGTGGAAGTAACTAAAAAGGAGCTCAAAAACATTTTAATGAAAACAATTTCATTAGGAAAAAAAGACTAGACTAGAAAACTACCTGAAGCCATCTAGGCTTATAACATGACGTGGAAGTCAAGCACTGGTTTTCGTCCATATGAGCTGGTCTTTGGAAAGAAGCCTCACTTACCCATTGATTTTGAACTCCAAACATTGAGAATCACCTTGGAGTTAGGTATAGATCTTAAACACGCCTAGGTAGAGAGAGTCTTGCAACTTAGCGAGTTAGATGAGCTTCATTTGGATTTTTTCCATCAAACTAAACTCATGCAATAACAACATAAATTTTGGCATGACAAGCATATCAAGGAGAGAGAGTTCCATAATGGGGATTGGGCCCTATTATTCAATTCCAAATACAAAGATCACCAAGAAAAATTAAGAACTCGTTGGCTTGGCCCATATGAAATTTACAAGGTATTTTCAAATGGATCGGTATAGCTGAAACCCATCGATGGTGATACTCGAACCCTCCTAGTCAATGGACACCGATTACACATCTGCCATAAACCAGTCAATAAAGAAGAATTCACTAAAATGGTGGAAATGTACGAAGAAATCTGATGCATTGACTCTTCTCCTATAGATTCAATATAGTTTCAATTTTTTTTTTTTAAATCATGTGCATAATTTTTCTTTCAAATTATTTATTTAAAAAAAAATCATCTCTTGAACTTGGTTAATTTTCCTTTCTATTCTTGTAGGATTTCATTTTTCATTAGAAAAAAAAATTTAGTGCATCTTGTTGCAGTGCTCTGGAACTTGTTAGCTCAGTTGCTATGGTGCTCTGAAACATGTTGGATCGACTGTTGTTGCTCTAAAACTTGCATGACTCGTTGGTGTCGTTCATTATTTTTCTATTGCATTCTGGTACATCTCTTGGAGATTTTCTAGAAAGTAAAAATCCAAATTGTACATTTTCCTTCCCTCTTTCGGCTACATCTTTCAACGATGCTCTAAAAAATTTCTTGTTGTATTCTAGTTGCATCCCTAATTGATGCTCTAGAACTTTATTTTTCTTCCTTGTTGGCGGCATCTTTCGATGATGCTTTAGAAACTTTTAGTTGCTGCTCCGAAAAAATTTGGTTGTTGCTCTGACTGCATCTTTTGACAATGCTCCAGAAACTTTTGGTTATTGCTCCAGCTGCATCTTTCAACGATGCTCTAAAAATTTTTGGTTACTGATCTAGCTGCATCTTTTGATGATGCTCTAGAAAATTTTGTTGTTGTTTTCCAATAGCGTCCCCCACCAATGCTCTATAAATTTTTGTTGCTGCATTTTGATAGCATCTCCCAGTGATGCTCTAGAACTTTGTAAATCCTTTTTCTTTCCCAATGCTTTGATTTGTCCAAGTTTTGCACATGCTCATTAACCGAATTTTTTTATTCACCTTGGAATCCACACTATATATTTCCATTCCACCTAATAACATCATATCCTCTCATAATAAATGAAATTATTATGACAGTTTTTTTTTCATAATGAATTTTTTCATTAATTGTTGTCTTGTCCATCTCATAATAAAACCATCACTACCTTCACCAATTGTACAAATAATTTGTTACATCAATAAAGGTGAGTTAATTTCAAGTTAATGATAGGACATAAGGTAAGTACATTTTAGCTTAAAGTTAGCAATTATTTTCAATAAAGGTTAATTAATTGGCACAAGTCCTTTCCTTTCCTAATTTGGTAAATTGGGTCATTAAGTGATCACTTGAAGTATGGCTACACTTGTGCATTTTCCCATGCATAACTTCCATAATTATACAACAAGGCTCAAGTAATATGAATTAATTATTTCCCTCCATCGGTTGTATCAAATATGTGTTATCTTCCTTTTGCAATTCAGTTACTTAAATTGAGTGTTTTTGAAGTATTTCCACAAAATTGAGTAGGGGAATTAAGGAAGAAAAGATGGGAGGAGCTAGGAAGAAATTTGAGCCAATTTCAATGGAAAAATTACTAGCAGAGCAATATTGTAAGTCTATTTCAAAATGTAGGGTGGCTTGAATTCATAAAGAAGTTTGAGGGATTGGTGAAGGAATTTGTTCAGAACTTTGCAGATGGGAAAACCATGGTAAGAGGCAAGCATTTTCAAGTAGGTCCAAATATTATCTCACATCTCTCTGGTCTAGAGAATAGGGGTATTAGTTTAACTAAAACCACACAAATTACTTATCAAAGGATGGTAGAACTGTTCCATAAGGAGGGTGAGCCTCAACCTCTAGTAACTATAAATACTAAGGGACAAAACAAAGGATTCCAAAAAATGTACATTCTTGAACCCTAGAGAACTACCATGGAATGGATAATTAAGTGCTTCACCTATGAAGGGCAAGTAGCTATGGTAGTAGGTCCCCCTTTTTGGTTGCTAACCCATTTGCACCATGGTGTCAAAGACCCTTCTCTCAGGGTTAATGTTCCTACATTTTTATGTGATTTAGCTATTGAGATGATAGAAAATTATAAGATGGGTATAGGGCCACTTAAGCATCATGGCCTAATTCAATTAATTTTCAAGTACTATTTCTGCAAGAAACCCAAAAAAATGGCAGAAATTTCTATAAAATTTTGAAAATGAGGAGTTTGATAAACCTTTTGAAGGAGTGTCATCAAATACAAGTGGTTTAGTCTGCAGGGGAACCCTCCTCTGAGGATCTTGATGCTTTTTAATCTCATTAGACCTCAATTTCTCCTAGTGACAATGTGCTAGAAACCTTGCCTAATGTCTCATAAACTCTAGAACAACCGAATGTAGAAATTATACATTTTGAGGAAGAGGAACCTCCTCACAAGAGGAAGAAGCAAACTAAAGCTACCTCACAAATAAACCCTCCTTTATGGAGAATCAAACAACTGTCTATTGATTCTAGTGAGGTTGTGTATATTGATACCTTGAATTACCCTAAAAAGAATAAACCTAGGACTATAGATCAAATAGTGGATATTGATACCCCACTTGGTAATGAGGAATTCAGGGAAAGTGATCATCAAGATGATCAATCTCCTAGGGTGGAATTGGAGAATATTTCATCTCCAATAGAGCAAGAAGAGGAAGGGGAAAAATCACCCCATGTTGCAGATATTGAGGATGATACCGTAAGGAATTTTTCCTCCTTTTTTGATAAAATTGTTGAGTCAAGTTCATTTGATGTGATCTATAAAGAAAATTTTCTATGCTCTAAGGATAATGTAAATATAGAAAACCCCAATTTTCCTTCTTTGAGTAACACAATGGACGAAGAATCTAAGTAGAGAAGAGTAGAACTAGAAAAATTGAATGCAAAAATTGTTGAATTGAAAAGTCAATTGGAAGAAAAAAAGGAACAAATTAATCAATAGCAGGAAGAATTTGAGGCACATATTGCAATCATAGAACAAAAAGATCAGGAAATTGTAAAATTAAAAATACAAATTGAACAAAAAGATAGGATTATTGAATAGTTACAATTTCAAATTCAGCAAGGAAATGATAAAGATAAAAATTATGTGTCTTATATATCTGAAAGAGATGAAAAAGTTAAAATGTTGATAAATAATTTCATGCAATTATTTTTTGCTTTTGAGGAAGAGAGGAATAGATAGAAAATTGAATTGAATGCTTCTATAAGTAGAATTGTGGAATTAGAGCAATATCTCCAGGAAAGTAACACTAAACCTATAGGAATCCAAGGAAATACAAACTAAGTCAATTGTAACAAAATGGTTTTAGGTGAGCATACCTCCATTAGTCATGAAGTGGATGGAGAGGTGTTACTTTCTAAAGGAAATGGCTAAAGATAATGCTTGGTTGAAAAGGAGTTGGTTTTACTAAAGGAATCATTTGACAGGTTTATAGATCTAAAAAGGATGCTTGCAAAATGGGTGAGTTATTGTTGAGTTGTAGAAGACCATCCAAATTATATGAAATGTTTCTCAATGAACAAATTATGAGATGGAAATTACTTCAAATTTACAATAATCAGCCATATAACCTTGATGACAAAAAAATTGTCAAAGTATTTGTAGAATCAACTCCTAAACAACAAGATTTGTTGTGTGAATTCTTTGTCCATAATTTACTTGTAAAAGATTATACATATTTTTATGTTAATCTATTTTTTGGGGAAGTGAAATTGAGATCATTTCTCTGAACCATGCGCAATCAAATTCAGTGGTAGGAAAGATCCAAAGAATATATACAAGCTAAGAAAACCATTGGGCTGCAAATGAGATATCCACACAAGAAGCCTTTTTCCTTTAAGGCATGGTTTTTAGGTCTTAAGCTCCATGAGGTTATAAAAACTAAGTATAACAATAATGTTCGGTTGTGTTACGATCATTTCCAAGAATGGGGGCCAAATCGCATAGGAAAAGCATGACATGCATGCGAGGAAAGATACACCCCTCTTCCCATATATCTTAGAAAAAGAGAGATAATATCACCCCTTAACATCAGGTGGTCCTATAGAAGAGTTGTGGAACTAGATAATATCCTTCCACAATTTAAAACTAATTGGATTGGTATGAGGTATAGGCCTCTTCTACTTCTTTCACCCCCTCCTACCTTACATGTTAACACAAATTAGAATGATGACAAATTTTAAAGATGGAAGGAAAGGGTTACACTACATCAGGGTTTTCTAAGGGAACCTGAGGGCTTTAACAGAGAGGTGGACAATGTGTATGATATCAGTGTCAAATGTGAAGAGAAAAATGGGAATAGAGAAAATGTAGGCCATGGCCCATAGCACAAAGCAGGAGGACCTGCAAAAGCTTAAGAAGGGGAGGAAATGATGAGGTAAAAATAATCTCATCGATATAACTGACTAAATACCCTTCCTCACATTTTATAGCCCCCTTTACTCTGCCAATTAGTTATCTTTAGGATTAATAAGTGTTTTCTTTTTGAGAAAATTATATAAACTTTATTTTTTGAAATTGCTTGGAATAAACTAAACTGTGCTAACTTAATGGTTTAGTTTTTAAAGAAATGTATAGGTTTCTTATATATAATCGGTCATCATGCCCAACTGGAAGAATTCAATACAAAAGATTCAACACGGACTCCATGAAGTTGAAGACAAGCACCAGAATTTAGGTGTCGGAATTCTAGAATGCATGATGTATCGATATTTTATAGATCTTTCATTATTTTCTATTAAATACTTGTGGCTCACTTCAAGCCTCTTTAATATTTATATGTATGGACTCAAAGTTTGTTAGTTTTTTAGTTTCATTCAAAGACTTTTTCAATGGTACTTTCCACCTACTAAAATTTAGGATTATGTTAAACCATTTTTGTATGAATGTGTAACTTTCAAAAGTGATAAACAACAAGAGAATATCATTATGTTGTCATAATGAATTACTAAACTATGTTTCTGAATTACACTACCAAAATGAATAGAGAAAGTTTTTTATTCTTCATTCTATTTTGTTGAGTGTTGTGAATGGAATTGTTCTAGATGGAGTAACTTTGGAGTTATTAAGTATATGTGACCTGATCTAGATGTAGAAGCACCCAAGATTTTTCCACTTGAGGGACTATAGGAATAGATGGGCGGGTGTAAAATATGGGGGGCATATTTGTGGCCAAATTTGAAAAAAAAAATTGAAAGCTCATAATGCGAGTACGTTATAACACGCTAGCATCATCGCTTGGTGTGTCAAGCCTAAGACTCAACCACAATAAGGCCATAATGTGAGTTTTATAACACATATAATGTGAGTGCATTATAACACACTTGTGTTATGAGGTATTAAAACAAAAACAAAAAACAATTTGAAATCACTTTCATTCTGATTATGTTTTTCTATGCACATGGCCAAAACCCTTCATTTTTTCACTCGCATTCTGGGAGGAGCCATCTAGAAAAAAAAATTCATCAAATTATTGTTGTTTCATTACTAGGATGTCGCCACATCGACGAGGAGGTTTGAGAGGTAAAGATTGTTTATTTTTTGTTGTGAATTTGTCAGTTTTAGGTTGTTTTTCATATTTATTTTTTGAATTTGTAAATTTTAATGAACTTGCAAACCCTCCTTAATATCATCAACAAGAACAACAAAAATAAGAGGGAAAAAATCCTTAACAAGCACAACAACAATCTTCTCCACCAATCCCTCAACATCCTCCTGGCACTCAATAAAACTTAATGAATGAAATTGAAAACAATAAAAAAAAAATTGAGGAGTTAATCACAAGGTTGAATGATCCAAATGGTTCAACCATGAAAAGAAGGACCCTTGCAACTTCACTCAAATAAATGTTAAAACATGTTGATTTAATCAACAAATAATTAACTAGTTGGCAATATAGGAGGTAGGCAGCTAGGGATTATTACCGAGATAAATTATCATATAAAAATGTAAATAAAAAAATAAAAAATTAGATTTGTGCTCATTATTCACTGACCCACGCACAAATGAAAATCTTACCCTCAATGCGAAGAGATTTCCTATCCATTGGTGCCACAACCAACAGATTAGGAACTTTTTTGGGGATAGGCAGTACATGGTGTTTGAATACCCACCATGCAACAATTACGAAGTCTTGCAATATTTCTTGAGGAAACTATACTATGATTTCATCCTAAAAACAATCCTAAATTATTTTAATATGAGATACTTCCAAGGGAGAGGTGGTGGGTTGGCTCAAGATAAACCCAATACACAACAGGATCTTAGGCGAAAAGTCAGACAACCTCTCACTAGGTTGTCTCATGAGCACATCATTATCCCTTCCATCGCAAAGGAGAGTGCCAAGGTAGACACTTTGTAGGCCATCATCTCTTTGACCCAGAGTGTCATCCAGCATGCCATCCCTATACTACAACACCATCTAGGGGAGTCTTCGAGTGGTGGGCTTCTACCACATTTGTGTCAGGCTTGCGGGGCAACTTGTTCATATGACCCTACTAACACTTAGGAGGCTACTATGTAGGATATGTCTATAGCTATGGGGATGGTGAGGGAAGCTAAAATTTTGAATGAGGCCTATGACATTGATACTTAGGTAAATGTTAGCATGTTCATTGAATTTAATTTATTAAATTTCAATTTTGGAATGCAAGATTAACTAATTTAGTTTTTATGATTTTGATAAAATTTCAAGGTCATAGTGTTGATACTGGATACACCGGCCCTACACCTGCTTATTACTCCACTGCATCTACCATTTAGGTATACAACTAGTAAAAAATTATAAATTTATTAAATGTTAATAGCATTATTTTATGAATGGTATTCTAATATGTGATTTTGGATGTTGAATAGGATAATATTGGGGGTTTCGTGGGAACACCTCCCAGTTCCAGTGGATTTACACAAACCTACATGTAGGTAATAGAATAAAGAGTTTAACTAATTAATTGTACAATTTATAGATTTGTGTATTTTATATTCATATCATTGATTACATTGCATTGCACATTTTGCAAACTCAAAGCATTACTTCACATTCCATAACTAATAACTAGATGTTGATAGATGACAAATTTCAACTACAATATAGTTGTTTAGAAATTCAACATAAGCGGTGATGCAATTATTTCACATAGCATAAGTAATAAGTAGGAGCAAATTCCAATTTCATTTGCTTGCCATGGAATTCCATGAGACCACCTTTTACTGAGGCCTATTTTCAAACAATTCATTGCCTTGTCTATGCTATGGATGCTTGCAAGAAATATATGAAAGAATAATAGTAAGCAATAGTATAGAGAAGGAAATGATTTGTTTTAAAAAATGCCTCAAAGAAATGTGGTCTCGTGGTGATGTCCATCACCATGAGACCCAATTTTTTTGAGGCATTTTTTCAAATAGCTCACCGCCTTTTCTATGCTACCACATTTTCCATACATGTCTACTAAAGAATTTTATCAAACATTTCATTTCATTTCTATTCTAGACACCGAAAATATCCTGATTGATATCATACACTCAATCCTAATTCACTAACATCATTTCTTCTTGAATCACTTCTTTACTAACCAATTCATTGAATAATCCTTATTTAGTTAATTCATCAGGTTTCCTCTTTTAATTAAATAAATCAACTTTATTTGATTAAATCATCATCTTCTTTTAATTAAATAAATTATTTTATTTAATAAATTCCAATATTCCTCTGTGATTAAATAAATCAATTTTATTTAATCCTAACGTTCCTCTTTTTAAATAAATCATTTTATTTAATAAAGTCATCTCCTTTAAATTGAATAAATTACCCTTTATTTGATTTAAATTCTAATGTCATCTATTTTAATTGAATAAATCAGACTTTATTTAATTAAATCTAATATCTCAAATTCCTCTCATTAATTAAATCAAACTAACTGCCATCTAACTTAATTAAATCTTGATTAACTCTTAACACTAATCCTCTTTTCTCTAGCTTTTGCAACTTACACATATAAATCAATTTATTTGATTTATTAGTTCTTCTATTTTCATTCAAGTATGGCATCTCTTTGGAATATCCCCTCAATTTGAAATCTCCCTCCCATAAGGACTTGTCCTCCAACATGGAATTTGTGGCTCTTACATGTCTTTTTTCTTGAGCCAAGTGGCATTAACTCACTTTTCAACTCTTCCTCCACAAGCCATCTTTTTAATTTCAAACTCCATCTATATGCATTAATTTTCACATTAACCAAAATGTGCTCTACCTCTCTTCAATAGCATGTTGACAAGTGGCACAATGCCATTGGGTCAAGTTTAATCCCACATTCTCCCTATTTCTCATTTCTCCATTCTTCTTTCCTATAAATAGAGAGCTTCTCTATTGATTTGGGATCCACAACTTTATGCAAGATTAATATCTACATATTTGAGCAAGTTCATCCACCATTTTCATCCAAGTTTTTATAGTTTTCATCAATATTAGTTAGGTTATTGACAAATTTCATCAAAGAGCACACAATCATAATCAAGTTCATCAAAGTTTTGTAAGGAATTGGGAAAGGGCTTCTTTCCACATCAAAGAATCACCAATTCCCCCATGGAATTCTAGTTTGAATTTTTTAAACAAGATTTAGTAGCTTTCATTTGATTTTCTATCTTGTTTTCTTTTTCAATGTGTTTTAATGAATTGCATGGGGAAAGTTTTTTATAGATTTGTGTATTGACTAACATTGGTTTTTTTTATCATGTTGGAGTAGGTATAGACCAAAAATTCAAATTTTGGCATTAGAAGGAGGGCACAAATCTCAAAATTAACATGCTTTTTGGCCATTTCTATTGTTTTTCTCTATTTTTTGTCTTTCCACGACATAGAGCGATGTTGGCCTAATAGCGACACCATCGTTGTCTTTGTTTTTACACAGAGAAACACTCAAATCCTTAAATAGAAATGTTGAATTCTCAAATAGTAGCGGTGAAGTCTTAAATAGCGACATTGATCATGTTCAAATGGCAACGCTATTGTTTTTTTCCTTTTATAGTCAATCTTAAAATGGCCATATCTTGGTCATACGAAGGTCTTTTTCAAAGTTTTTTTTTTTTGAAATGGGGTAGAATTTCATAATCTATATAATGGGGTAGATGTTTCTTAATTTTGATAGAGTTAAAAAAATTTTACTTTCACCTAATATCAAATCACAATGAAACTTAGTTTAAGTTTTAGGGTTTTTATGCTTAATCATTTATCTAACCCTCATATCTTCTTATTTCTTAATTTCATCTAACATTTGGAGCTTGGATTGCAAGTTTTAAAGGATCATGGAGAATGGAAGTGAAAGAAAAATCATTTGATACTCATTGTAATAGTGTTTTAAACACTCATGGGAAAATAACCTATCATATATTTTCCTTTCATGCTTTAGAACAACTAGAATTATTTTGAGCATAAAATTAACCTACAACTCAAGCTTTGTCAAGTTGGTTAAAACTAAACCTTAGACACTTCTAGAATTTTGATTTGGGACTAAAATTTACCAATAAAATTCACATTCGAATTTGGTGCTTTAAAAAGAACTCACTATTTCTTTTGAGGTCTAAAATGAACATGTGCTTATCTTGTTTTGTAAAATTCAAACTAATACCATTGAAATGTGTATGCACTTCTCTCGCACTTCATGATGATATTGAGAATCAAAAGAATTTTTGTGATATTAGGTTGTCTAAAACATTGTCTCCACATTTCAAATTTGGGCTCTTAAAATTGAACAAATCTTGCTAGTGTGAGAAAGGCCTCGCGTGTGTTCTCTCCTTGTTCATGAAAATAAGGATTGATTGAACTACAGATGTACTCTCACTTTTGTGAACCTTTAGAGAGGCTGACTTGGTAGGAAAATGTACTCACCCCAAGGGAATGCCTCAAACTAATAACGAGCTAAACGCCAAGCTACACCCAATTGGTATATAAATTTGAATGTTGAGGAAATCTCATCATTACAGGAGCTCCTATAGACAAGCAAGTGATACTATTTATATGAGTTGATCTTGTCTCTCATGTGGCCTTTTGAGCAAGTGCCTTGATTACAAACCATTTTTTGTAGAACCCAAATTCCCTATCTATTTGTTGGTGCAAGAACGGTCATTCTGAATCCATCCCACATACTTGTGGTTCAAATTAGAGATGAAAATTTTGTCATGGGAGATTCATGAGAACTGAAGCTTGGCTGACCTCAGAAGTGTCTATTGTGGAGGGGAGCCAATGTGGTCAAGCTTCTAATCATCCACTTTGAATAAGTACAATAGGAGAAATCCAAGTGGGAATCTGAAAAATATTGTCTTTTATATCCTAGGGTTGTTCATTTCTATGGAATCAAAACACTTTAATTGGATCTAAAACATTAAAAAAAAAAAATCAATGAATCATCTGAATTTCAAACCCTTTGGAAGAACAAATACCTTTGAGGTGTCCACGTGGTGTTGTTTGTCCCTAGGGGTTCTTATCCCTAGAAGGCTTCTAAAAAATTGGATTCACATCTCAATTTGTTCCTCCCAAAGTCAAAATAGGAAACTATTCCCTTGATTCTCTTGATTTCCACATAATGGACCTTGTCGGATGAAAATAAATTAAGATATAGACATTTAGTTTGAAACTTAAGAAAGACATTGGACGTGGTAAAATCAATTCATTAATCAAGCTGAAATCAATTGAACCCCACACATATGCTTGTTATCTTTTGATCATATGGTTTTCCATACACACGTTGGTCTTTTGGTTTGAAATACTCTTAGAGAAAAACATGTTCTTCACTACCTTGGTCCTATAAAAAAATTCCTCTTAGGTTCATCTAGGATCAAATCAAACATTTCACCAATCCCAAAACATCAATCAAATCCCATTTCACAAACAACCTTTGAAACTTTAGAAAAATCATTCATATTATACTTTTGGTCAAAATCAAAATCCCCTTTGTTTGGCTAAGTGTGTATGGATGAATCCTTCCCCACACATTTAGTTAAATTGTCATCCTTTTGGAAAATTTTATCCCAACATCCAACATCTTGGGATTTACAAGTCCATCATCCAAAACAAATCAAACCAAATCAAAATCAAAATCCAAAAATCCCAAAGTCTAACATTGATCCAAAAGTTCTCAAAAGTTCAAACACCCATATCACTCACCCTTTCATCCTTCATCTCACCATTGGTCCTAAACACCTTAGAAGTTCACTTTTTCAACAAAGTCAAAACACAAGAAGAACATGGAATATAAACTTGATTCATCCATCATGAGTAATCTAAGTCAACTAAACTATCAAAGCCAATACTCGCATTTATACAATTCATACATGGGATTATTATCTCCTACAAACCTCAATGATACAACAAATGTGACTTTTCCCAATCTAAATTTTGAAACATAAAACCTCAATGATACAAAAAATGTGACTTTTCTCAATCTAAATTTTGGAACACAAAATCTCAATGATACAAAAAATGTGACTTTTCCCAATTTGAATTTTGGAACACAAAACCTCAATGATACAAGAAATGTGAGTTTTCCCAATCTAAATTTTGGACCACCTTTCCCTATGGTAGATTAAATCAAAGTAAAAACATACAAATATATCAACCAAACAATCAATTCATGAGTCTTATTCCAAACAACATTATCCCACTAAATCCATACATGCCAAATGTGGCTATACCAAATACAAGCTTACCAAACATGAACCTTTCAAATCCACACATGGTGAACTTTGGGATAGATATGTTTAAAAATCATAATAATTTTGTTCAAAGTCCCAACAATATGTTAAAAACTCCATGTATTGATCCAAGTCAAGGTAACACCATGTAAAATCAAGGTTACCTAAATCAAAGCAATATTTTTCCCAACTACAACAATGTTCCATGTCAACCTATAATTCCAAATCTAAACATCTTACAAAATCAAAACATTATCCAAAATCAATTTGTCCATGATCCCATGAAAACACCACAAGTATACATTCCAAATATGCTTGCTCAACAACCAAATCAATTATATCAATGATGTCAAGATCAAAATCAAGAACAAATTTTGTGAAATCAAATTTCTATACTTAGAAAATTCATTGATTCATATCACCAAGAGACATCTCCACCCAAAAATCAATACACTCTTACATTGGTTAAACCATGTCATCAAATCATTGACTTGTGTCCACAACCACATCAAGAAAAATATCTCTAATGTCAAGAGGTTGGATATCAAGATCAACAACATCAAAAACAAACCCAATCACCCCATCTCAAAGATCAGTCATCAAATCTCCAAGATTAATCACAACTATCCATCAATGAGCACCTTGAAGATGTTTCTACCTCATCCAATGATCAAATCAACATATATCAAGAGTCACTTTTAAATCATGATCAAAATCCACAAATAATACCCAACAATGATCTGATCCAAGAAATGTTAACATCATTTGATCCTATGGCTGAAAACATTGACAATCTCTCCACCACAATTGTTGAAAACAATGATCAATATCTATCCATCAATGAGCACCTCGAAGATTTTTCTACCTCATACAATGATCAACTCAACATACATCAAGAGTCATAACCATAATCCTTGCAATTCCCACTTGTTTGAAGTTTGAATTTATACTCGCATGGTGGACTCTGTCGTGGGGGTACCTAAGGGTCCCCTTCTGCCCCCCCCCTGACCCGTGCTCTCCTCCTTTGGGGACATGTCTAGTGGGCACCCCTTCTATGGGATCTGTGCTTTCTCCTATGGGCATTTTGTGGGATGTCGCAGCTCCGAGCGTCTCCTTTGTGCCGATGGTTGAGCTTCCTCCATCTGTCGTTTGGAAGAATTTTTTGACTAGTGGGAATCTGGCCTCCTCATTTTCGGCACCCTCTCAGTCGATCGCTTTTTCTGAGACTGTGTTTGAGATTCCTGACACGGTCAGTGATAGGATTCTTTCCTCCATGGAGAATGCAGTGATGGGGAGAGTCCTCTCATATCGCCCTATGCTAGATATGGTTAGAAAGTGGGTGGTTGTGAAATGGAGACTTAAGGGCAGTGTGGAGATCCGCACGATGGTCGGTGGTCTCTTCCTTTTTTGATTTGCTGCTTCTAATGACTTGGTGCATACTCTATCATCGGGCTTGTGGGTTTATGGGAAGCACAACCTTGCTTTGTGTAGGTGGAAGCCAAGGTTTGACCTTGCTATAGATCTTAACATGTCGGCTCCTATTTGGGTGCGGCTGTCGGGCTTACCTCTAGAGTTTTGGGATGAAGCCATCTTCAAGGCTGTTGGTGATTCATTAGGTCAGTTTGTTAGTTCAAATGCTGTCACTAAATCTAAATCAAGGTTAGTATTTGCTCGATTCTGCGTCAATATTTGCATAGATAAATTTCTTCCCAACTCTATCAAGCTTTTCTCCAAGTTGGGTAGCTGGGTTCAACCTGTTTGTTATGAAAACGTTGTGGTTTACTGCCAAAGGTGTGGAAAGGCTGGGCATCTTATCTCTGATTGTAAATCGACAGTCAATAGGGAGGTTATGGATGTAACTAAACCCTTGAATCCGGTTGTGGATGCCTCGGGGTCTATGGGTGCTTCGGAGATTGTCCCCCCAGATTTGGTTCGATCTCCTATGATTTCTCTACATGCCCTTTCTCCTAGGGTTCCTCACCCTGTCTCGAACCCTAGTGACTCCTCGGCTTTGGGAATCCTTTCTCGAGAGGTCTCACTAGCTCAGGATCCTGGATCCTCAGTTGTCGTTGCAATGACTATGGGGGCTACTGATGAGGGGTTTGGCCCTGGTTCTTCGGCTATTGATCCACTTTCTCTTACTCTGGGGACCTGTGGGGATGCAGTTGAAGAGGGTGAAATTTGGGAGGAAGAGTGCTTCAGCTTGGTTGAAGAATCTACTGAAAACTTGGGAAGTTTAAAGTTAGAGAAAGTTGAAGAGGTAGGGATATGGAAAATGCCTAAGAAGAAGGGTAGGAAGAAGAAGGTAGATGTGGGAGGGGATTCCAAGCCTGGGAGACCCTCACAGAGATCCACTAGAACGCATGAAACAACAAGCAAGATTATCCTAGGGAAGTAGAGGATATTAGAGATGTCCTCAAAAAAAGTTCAGAAATGAGGATAATGTCTTGGAATACCTGGGGACTTAATAGTTCGCACAAACAACGTGCCCTGAAGAACTATATAGTGGAGCATAAGATAGATGTTTGTCTCCTACAAGAAACCAATATGTTGAGGATTAATTTTGAGAAAGTTGCTAGCATTATCTAGCCTAATGCTTCATTTATTCACAGTGATGCTGAGGGAGCCTCAGGGGGGCTGGCTGTGCTTTGGAATCCTTCCTATTTACAGGGTCATGAATTATTTCATTGTAAAAATAGCATTGGGGTTTCACTCTTTGTAATTGGAGAAGTTTGGTCTATAATTAATATTTATGCTCCCAACCAGAGGAACTCAAGAAATATCCTTTGGAGAAACATGGTGTCTAAGATTAATATGAATAAGGGAGGTCAGTGGCTTGTTGCTAGAGATTTCAACTCTCCCTTGCTACCATCTGAGAAAAGTGGGGGACTACTGGATTACACTAACAGTATGACTGATCTGGAAAACTTCATGTGTTCTTCAGGGTTAATTGATATTGATCTTTGAGGCCAATGTTTTACTTGGTCTAATAGAAGGGCTGGTGTTGATCTGATTCAGGTTAGACTTGACTATTTCCTTTGTTCTCCCCATTGGACCAATACCTTAGGAGCCAATCTTGTCACTCTTCCTAGGACAGTTTCGGATCATAACCCTCTTCTATTGACCACTAATATTTGTCCTTCTAGTGGTCCCTATCCCTTTCATTTTGAAATAATGTGGAACTCTCATCCCGATTTCAAAAAGAAAATTGTTGATTGGTGGAATATTCTTGTCCAAGGGTCCCCTATGTTCAGGCTATGTTATAAACTTAAACATATTAAACTGATGGTTAAAGGTTGGAACAAGAATGTGTTTGGGGATGTTGTTCAAAGGAAAAAATAGCTTGAGGAGAGGTTAAGGATCTTCCAGAAGAAAATGGATGAGGGAGATGCTAGTCAATGGACTATTAACTAGGAAAAGAATGTCAGAATGGAATGGGAAAAAAAAAAACAAAATCAAGAAATTTTCTAGAAAAAAAAATCGAGAATCCAATGGTTGAAGGAAGGAGATAGGAACACGTCTTTTTTTCATGTTTTAATTGTCAAACATCAGAAAAGGAACCAAATTTCTAAAATGATAAGTAACTCTTGGGAGGTGATTTTTGATCAAGCTCTTATTAAGTCTTGTGCGGTTAATTATTTTAAGGAGGCTCTCTCAGCCCCTACATGGGAGCCCAACTTGACTCTGGATTGTTTGATTCTTCGGCACCTCCCCGCATCCATCTCTCATGAGGATAACATGGGCATTCTTAGGTGTGTTTCCATGGAAGAGGTTCGGATTGCTACTTTTAGCATGGGGGCTTTCAAAGCTCCTGGCCCTGATGGGTTTCCTCCTGCGTTCTTTCAAATATTTTGGGACATCATGGGCTGGGACCTTGTGCTTGTGGCTAGAGACTTCTTTCAATCTGGTAAGATTCTTAAACAAATGAATCACAACTTCATTGCCCTTATTCCTAAGATTAGCGAGCCACTTTCAATGTCTGACTTCAGGCCTATTAGTCTTTGTAACACCATCTATAAGAGCATCTCTAAGATTCTTGTTAACCAACTCAAACCTTTGCTTGATAAAATTATTAGCCACACTCAAAAGGGGTTTGTCCTGGGATGACATATTCTTGATGCTGCCTTGACTACCCATGAACTATTCCACTCAATGGATAGATGTAATAATGCTAGAATGGCGCTTAAACTTGATATATCCAAAGCCTATGATAAGGTTCTGTTTGAATTCATTCCAAAGGTCCTAGCGAAGTTTGGCTTTAACAGTTTGGTTATTAAGCCCATTATGGAATGTGTTAGAACTATTAAGTTCTCGGTTTTGGTTAATGGTTCCCCCTGTAGTTTCTTCTCTACTGATAGGGGGCTTAGGTAGGGAGACCCTCTCTCCCCCTACCTTTTTATTATGGTGGCCGATGTGCTTAGTAGAAATTTTACTAGTCTGCTATCAGAGGGCTCCATATCTAGTGTTAAAGCGGCTAAATCCCTTTGTCCGATTGTTGTGCAACAATTTGTGGATGATACATTTCTATTCAGGAAGGCCTCTGTTGTGGAAGCTAGGAAATGGAAAGCTTGTCTTAACAGCTATGCATCCTGCTCTAGACAGTACATCAACTACATAAAGAGTAAGATCTACTTCTTTAATTGCTCTCCTAATTTAGAAAATAGGGTGACTATGATTCTCGGATGTGTCAGTGATTCCCTCCCGTCTGTTTATCTGGGGCTTCCACTTATGGTCAAAGAGGTTCAACCGGAGTTTTGGAACTCTATTCTGGAGAGGATTCAAAAGAAGTTGCCTGGGTGGAAGGGATCATTACTTAGTCATGCTAGCAAATTACAACTCTTTTCAGCGGCCATACAAGGTATCCCCACCTACTTTTTGGCTATCTTTAGGATGCCTAAGTATATAACGGAAAAGTTAGAAAGAATTCAAAGGAATTTTCTTTGGGCTGGTACTAAGGAGAAAAAGAAGATTGCTCTGGTTAAATGGGAAAAGGTTTGTTGGTCTAAAATTTATGGGGGGCTTGGAGTAAGGAAGATTGCTCCCTCGAATAGGGCGCTGATAGCTAAGGTTGGGTGGGACCAACTGAGGAATTACAAAGACTGGTGCAAAATCCTAACTGCTAAGTAACTCCAAAACAGGCCTTTAATTGATTGTCTTTTAGAATCCCACCCTCCTGGTTCTATTATCTGGAGGAGTATTTGCAACATTCAAGGCCTACTGAAAAAAGGGATAAAATGGAAAATGGGGAATGGGATCAAAATTAAATTCTAGGAAGATGCTTGGCTCTTAGATTACCCTTTGGCTTGCTCTGATTTTCATGAGGTGATGAGTGATGCTCAGAGATTCTTTGGGATCTATATCAATGACTATGTGTTTGGCCCTACTGGTGCTAGGATGTGGAGAGAGCTATCCCTATGCTACCCCCACTCGCTAGATCTTAGTCATCTTGCTAGATCTATTCAGGTGTTGCTCTCTAGTTTTAGGTTCCCTTCCTTTGACAAAGAGGATGAATTCTTTTGGGCTTTAGACAAACAGGGGGATATCTCTGTGAGATCCACTTACAGACTACTAACTAATGATAGTGTTGTGGAGGATCACTGGAGGAGGGTGTGGAATCACCGCATGATCCCTAAAATAATTTTTTCCTAGTGGACGGCCTGCCACAATAGGATTTTAACCCAAGATAATTTGAGAATTTACGGTTTTTGTTGTCCCAATAGGTGCTTTTTCTGCAAAGGGGGGGAAGAAACTATCATTCACCTCTTGCTGCACTGCCCATATGCTGCTAAAGTTTGGGGGATGGCTTATGGGAAACTTGATATTCAGTGGGTTATGAGCAAGGACCTCTTATTGTTTATTATGGGTTGGAATGGGCCTTTTCAACATCCTTTGCTTAGTGAAATTTGGAAGCAGACCCCCCCTATCATTGGTTGGTGTTTATGGAAGGAGAGGAACAACTAGGTATTTAGGAATAATGAGAGGAGCCCCAAGGAGGTGTTTGGGATTGGTGTTAGACTCATAAAGGAGAATATCTTCCTCTTTGATGGGAAACTTCCAGAGCTAGGGCCGAGGGACTTTGAAATAAAAATGGCTAAGGAATAGCACCAGGATTTAAATGCTAATTCCTTCGATAACGAGAAACTTTTAGCTAGGAGGAATACCAAGTGGGAGCCCCTGGATCATGGATGGGTTAAAATTAATTTTGATGGAGCTGCTAAAGGGAACCTAGGAAGGGCAAGTATAGGTGGGATTATAAGAGATCCTACTGGAAATATGGTGGTAGGGTTTGCTCGTGGCATCAGGGTTCAATCGGCTCTTGTTGTTGAGGCTCATGTGCTATTTATGGGACTCAAAATTGTTGTTTCTCTAGGGATTGTTAATCTCCATATTGAGGGAGATTCCAAAGTGGTGACAGATGCTATGGAAAAAGACAGATTCATAGGTTGGAACACCAAGGAAATTTTGATGGATGTTAGATTCCTTATGTCCAAATTAAGATAGAAAAAAGTATCTAATATTTACAAAGAAGGAAGATAGTGTGGTGGATGCATTGGAAAATCTTGGCTCAGGCTGGGACTCGGCTAGATGTTCGAGAAAAAAGGAAAGACTGTCGCCAAACATTCAAAATTTCTTAGAGTGGGAAAGGGCTACCATGGTTTATAATGACTTATAAATTTTGGATAACGAGAGCTAACTGGGGGGCCCACTGGTTAATTTGGGTGTATGGGTGGGTAAATGCCATTTTTGGTAAGGAGGATAGGTGGAGTGTTGCGGGTAAAGATGAGAGGGTGTGGAGTAGGAGAAAGAGCATCCATAGGTTGATTCGTTGGGATTGGAGAATGGGTATAGCTTATAAAATAATGATGGGATGGTAGGGAGGGAACTTAATTGATGTGATCAAGTTTAGATTTGGTGACATGACGCAGGTTATTTGGAAGGTTGTGACTTATTTACAGGTGTATGATGGTATTGTGTGTGTCACGTTTTGGGGAATGGGGTTAATTGGTTTATCTCCTAATTATTTTTGGAGAAGTGAGTGTTAATAATGACGGGATCATCCATGATGATTATTGGTTATATTCTAGAGGCTTCTCATCGACTAATTTAGCTGGTGGTGCTTTCGACTTTTTTTGGTGGGTTACTAATTTTAGCCTTTTGTGTTACCCGCATGGGATATCGTGCCTCTCCTTCTTTTCCACCAACTTCTACCTTCTCCACTGTTATCAAAAAATCATTAATTGTGGTGTCTTTTCTCACTGTTGTATACTTCCCTTTCACGCATGTAAAAGGTATGAAGGGATTAATCGCCGTAAGCCCTGCATTAAACATCTGTTTGTGATATTTGTCTACACCGATTGCATTTGGTGTTTAGTGTTTTTTTGTGATCTCCCTGAGCAGTCTGATAGAATGGGTGGTGATCGCGTTAGGACGAAGCTGGATAGTTGTGATGAATTCTGGAACAACCCTCTAGTCTGGCACATCTGTGTGGAGGGAGGAATTTCCCCACTTATGGAACGCCTGTCGACCATGATCCTACGCTTTCAGGGCAATTTTCTAGTTCTTGGAAGGATAGAAGGGTTTTTGTTGGTGGGATATCTTTTGAAGTTAGTGAGGATGTCATCGCTCAGGCTACGAGTTTGAGATGCAAGGGGAAAAATTATCCTAAACATACCAAAAAGCCAGACCATGAGAGCCTTAAGGCATTCTTCAGAGGCGAAGAGGCCCCAGTCAAGAATCGAGCAGGGTTCGAAAGAGCTGACCTCCCTAAGCTATGGGACATGGTCTGCATGGCTCTGATGAAATATGTGGTGCTGGAAGGTAGGTACAAGACTTGTTTTTTCTATCATTTCCCTCTTCTTAACCATCTTAGACATAAAATGCTACTTAGCTTTCCGTTTTTCCTTCTTATGGACCTGGAAAGCTCAGTGGCCAAATGTAATGTGGCGGCCTATCGTAATCCCTATGACCTCCTGCCACTCCTGCTCCATTAGGGGCTTATTTTCCACCTGTACCACTTCCATCTCGCTCTCTACCTACCTAAAGCAATCACTCTCCATGTTGAGAACATTGAACCCATCTCTTCAATCCACATCTCCTCGTCCGAGTCCAAGAGCCCTCCTCAGAAGCCTTTTACTGACAATGTGGGGAGTGTCAAAACTAATTTGACCACCAAAAAGCTTAAGGGTGGGTTAGGCATGGCCCATACCAGTGTGATAGAAGGGCTCTGTGAGCTAAAGGCCACTCAGGAAGGCATGACTGATAATGTCACTAAGCTGAGAAAAGGTAAGGAGAAAGGCACGCAGGCTACGACTGTCAAAGAGGGAAAGGACAAGAATGTGATCGGGAAAGATTCCAGAGGGGATACGGTTGTGGGGAAAGTGTTAGGAGGAGATCGGGGAGACTGGCCAAGAACAATAAAAAGAGATTAATTATTAAGGACTCTTAGGTGGAGCAGTTGGATAGCAAAGGGTACAAGGAGGAAGAGTCTGATGATGAGATTGGTGACATGGGGGAGAGGCCCCTGCCTACACCGATGGACAACAAGTTTCCTTTCCATGGCTATGACTTGCACTCTCCGCTAGTGAATGAGCCTAGTGGGATTCAGTAGACTAGGGAGGTTAGGGATGATCTGGACATGGTGGCAAAGAGATTGAACATTCTGGATAAAAGGTTTAGGGGCTTGACCCGCTTCACAATGAAATTGAGCCACTTTGTTACTAGTGCGTTGTCAAATGTTATAAAAGAGGAGTTGGAGGGGAATAATATCCAAGAAAACAAAGAGTGGGTTGCAGATGAGGCGGTCGACTTCCTATTAAAGAACTGGGACAATGCTAGTTAGCTACTCCTGTGCTTGTCGGTCAGCTATTTTTTGGCTATTGTGTTGTCTCTGTGTTGTCTCTAGTTTTTTCTGTTATTGTTTTATGTTTAGGTCTTGTCCTTTTTTGGCCCTAGTGGCTCATTGTGAGGGGTACAACACCCCATAAATGCTGCTTAACTTTTCAAAAACATACATCAAGAGTCACTTTTTAGTCATGATTAGAACCCCTCAAACAATGATCTATTTCAAGGAGTGTTAGAATTATTTGATCCTATTGACATAATCCATGATCCA
Organism: Sequoiadendron giganteum; assembly: GCA_007115665.2. Classification (NCBI taxonomy): domain Eukaryota; kingdom Viridiplantae; phylum Streptophyta; class Pinopsida; order Cupressales; family Cupressaceae; genus Sequoiadendron; species Sequoiadendron giganteum. The sequence continues at coordinate 285,498,196 of CM021104.1, forward strand.
TCGACTAATGATCATGTTGAAAATTTCTCTACTTCACCTAATGAGTTAGAGGACATATCTCAAGAATTTATTCCAAAGCATGCTCAACACTTATCACCAAAGTCTAGAAATGGTCATTTCCAAGACATATTGACATCCTTTGACCTCATGGTTACAAATATTGAATGAATCCTCAACTCAACATTTGATCCAAGTCCACTCAAAGATCAAAAATATATTAAGCCACTCCCCGTACCTAATGAAGAGGTCCAAGAACCCTTTGTAAGAAATCCATCCTTTTAAATTTACCCATGTCAAGAATTCAATCCAAAGTATGTCAAAATAAACTCCAACATTAACCAAGATCAAGAATTTTTATCTCCACAATACTAGAATGATCTAATGAGCACTCTCCTATATATACAAGATGTCACAAATAATGAACATATCCATACAGCACATACTCCTCCATCTACCCATGAGATTCTTTCTTTGGATGGAAATGTGGATGATCTTCATTCAAAATAGGATTCACCTACTCTTGATATCATTACAAAGGAACAAGAGTCTCCTACTCTTAAAATTTATACACATGATCAAGATATAGAAAAATCTAGAGACATATCAAAAATGGGTCATGAAGAAGGCTCCTATAGAAGTGGTGAATCAGAAACATCCTGTGAAGGCATATCAAAAATTAATCATAAGAAAGACTTTTGTGTGGATAGTGAATCATCAACATCAAAATTTGATAGTTCATAAGATCAAGCCAAAGATATCAATCAGGAAGTTATCCCACTTAGGGAGGATCCTACCACTTATAAACTTGGATCACTTACCTTTTTTAGGGAAAGCTATTTTATCAATGAAGAAGCTATCACCTTTGAAGATCCATGACAAAGTAGAGAAGGATTAGAATCTTTTTTCTAGGGTAAATCATATCCTATTACAAATAAAAAATTTCAACTAATGAATTATCAAGGCAGAGGATTAGGCCTACATGAATAGGGTATCCTAGAACTAGTGCAGATTATTGGAAATCCTAAGCATCAAGGTCTTGGTTATTTGACAATTAAGGGATCTAAACATATTAGTGATACCTCTATAAAACACGGGGCAACTTTGTCTCAAGAAAGCATCAACATAGGGAGCATGAAGATTCCTTATGATGAAACCAATGCCAATACTACAACCAACCATGCCATGAATCTTCATCCACCCATCACCCCATCTACGAAGTGCAACCAACATCAAAATAAAGATTTGAATCAAAGCACGAAGAACTTTATCAAAGAAAAATAAGTAGTGAAGCATGCAGGAAAAATCAAATACAAGTGGATACCAAAGAATACAAAGAATAATTATCCCTATCAAACTCCATTAGTCAAAGAAACTATGAGGAAAAATAAAATAGGGAAAATTATCAATCAAAGATGTCCACAAAGGAAAAATAAGGCTTCCCAAGTGATGTACAAAGTATATCAAGTAGCTAGTCCTAATTCCATGCACACTTTTGTATCCACCCATTATTGCTTATCTTCCCAAGTTTGGAGAGTCAAAGTTTTCAAGATATCAACCAATCCATATTTTATTCCTAAACATACAACACCATCCCCACCTCCATGCATGATATCCAATTCTTACAATTACCATGTATTGGTAGCCACCCCTCATCATAAGGATTCAAAAGTCAATCTATTGCGATGTGCACATAGAGATAGAGTTAACTCTAGTATTGAAAAAGTAGATCAAGAATCTCAAAAGTTGCATTCAAGTGCACATATCTTGGAAAAGCAACTTCTTCAAGTAGGATATCAATGGCATATTATGATAGAAGCATCTACATCAACACCACCAAGTGGTTTAGCATGAGCTTGAAATATTTCACAAAAAAAAAACAAATATAAAATCATAAAAATAGTAAAGATAAAAAAAAAATCATCCTCCAGTGAAAACCGCATGGGTAGCGCTTTGGAAAAGTACTATGATGAAAACCTAGAAAACAAGTGTCATGTGTAGAATTGAGCATCTACATGCACTAGTTCATTTGGAAGCATCTCATCCATCTCATCCATAATAAATATAGCATTCCATCCATCTCATCCATAATAAATTCATTCATCCACAAACCACTTATCCAATCCATTTTCATCCATCTTCCAAATTATCTTGATCTTGAAAAAATTTGGTGCACACTTTACACTTGCTTATGGTAGACATCTTGACATGGGTCATTTTCATTTATCCTATCCTACCCAATGTTATCTGAGTCCTGAAGCATTATCCAAATGAGAATCCTTTGTTTGAACACCTTATCTTGTCACAAGATAATCCTTGGCATCATTTGTGTGCTTACCATATCCATCCATCCATCCATCTATCCAAGAACTCACCCATGACATTCCATACATTGCTAAACACTGGGGGCAAATATTTCCATCTTGCTTCGGGAATAAGTCTTGATCTATATCTTCCAACTTATGTGGTTATCCAAACATTGGAAAACACAAAATCAAATTGGTCAAATCATTTGTGAGAAAAAAATTGAAAACACAAACCCATGGCATATTTTGACAAGAATATATTCCTTATCAAGCTCTATCTTTCATTGAACATCAATCCAAACAATCAATATCAGTCACATCTAACTTCCACTTCAGTGTCACTTCAAATCATCACAATAATTTTGTTCCAAATCAAGCTTCAAAATCTTGATCAATCAAATCCAATCAATCCATCATCATCTTAGGATACCCATCCTAATCCTTGTGTTGCCTAACACTATCCTTGCATTGTTGTGTATCGTCAACAATGTTATCATCATCAATATGCCAATCTGTTCAATCAACCTTAGCTTGGTTTTCAACAAAAATCCCAAAATAAAGCACTAATATCATCACATATACATATCCAAATTCTCAAAATCATGTGAAAATCCAAAAACATCCAAAACATGTCAAAATCCCCAAATAGGTCAAAAAGTTAGAAAACATCAAAAACATGGTATCTGAACTATGTCGTCTCTGAGCGTAAATGTAGGCAAGGCCATTATTGATGGGGCCCTGAGACACAAAATCCAAAAACATTCATAAATCTCATCAAACACCAAAAACATTAAAAATTTAAAAAAATCAAAAACATTTGTAAAACATCTCGAAAAACCAAAAACAACCTCAAAACATTTCAAAATACCAAAATCATCCATCCTATTTCGCTTTCACCTGCAATAATCTCATCCACAATAAATCAATTGTCACCTTCATCCTTTGGTAAAACAATCAAAAATAGGTATAGAAAATTAAAAGTGTGAACTCAAACATCAAGCTCTCAAGCTTAGGTCGGTAGGTAAACAAGTTGGTCAACTCTTAGTATTAATAGCATATCATCCAGCCAATCTCACAATCATCTAATAACATCATGTCCTAGGATGCATCCTTCCTACAATGGACATCAACATCAGACATCATCGTAATTTAGTCTTGGCTAGTGGTATGAAGAACATTAGATTGTTTGTTTACTTGATCTTTATCTTGTTGATTTATCTTATTGTGTTCATTCCAATGACCTGTCGATGATGTCTAATCAAAATGATTTAGAGAGAAAGGAATGGGGCATTGATCATTATCTTTCATTTTATGTGCTTGTTGGACATTCTTGTAATATAACCTTGGTAAATACTTACTTTTTTAGGTATGTATGGAAAGTATTTTGAATAGCTTGTTGACTATTACATTGGAAGGTTATGCCTTTCTGTGTTTTGGTCTAAGATGTTTGAAAAATATGAAGTACATCCTAGTGAGGTTTTTTCGTATGTTAGGTGTGAACAAGAATACTCTTATCTATTTGTCGAGTCAAATCCCATCGCACTAGATACCCTGTCATACTGGTTATATATGCCTTGATGCATCATATCTATGTGTGTTATCAAACATAAAGAAAGTTGTCCCTTTTATGTCTTAATCCCTAATAAGAAAATCATCATCATTCATCATCATATCTAATAAAGTCTTAATGTTTAATAGACTTGTTGGAATACTGCATCTTTTGAGAATCAAGGGTTAATCCATCCATCTTATTCTTCTTATTGTTCTATCTTTACTATCATTTCTATCCAAATTTGTGTGATATCTCAAAATATACATGAGGCTACCCATGGTCGATGACTGTCTATACGTCATCAAAATTGTCTATGTCAAATATTTGATCTTTCTAAGGAATTATTTTTCATCTTTTGATTAGTAGAACCACTCCTCTCGCATTTTATCATGATCTCGATCAGAAAATTAAAATTTCCGCTCGATCTCTCGAGGGGGCAGTGTACCAGCATAATTCTTCTCATTGGGGAAGTAGCGGGGCATCCGAATTTTTTTTTTTTTGAATTTTGATGTCGTTAGTGTTATTCTTTGAATCAACACAGTAGGTACATGTAGACATCGAAAATATCCTGATTGATATCATACACTCGATCCTGATTCACTAACATCATTTCCTCCTGAATCAGTTCTTTATTAACCAATTAATTGAATAATCCTTATTTAATTAATTCAACAAGTTTCCTCTTTTAATTAAATAAATCAGCTTTATTTGATTAAATCATCATCTTATTTTAATTAAATAAATCATTTTATTTAATTAATCTTAATATTCCTCTTTGATTAAATAAATCAATTTTATTTAATCCTAACATTCCTCTTTTTAAATAAATCATTTTATTTAATAAAGTCATAAATTCTAATGTCATCTCTTTTAATTGAATAAATAAAACTTTATTTAATTAAATCTTGTGTGCAAGTGATTTTCCTACCTAGAATGCAAAAGAGAAAATGCAAACAAACACTCAAGATTAGCTTAAGTTGAATCCAAACAAAACAATAAAGAAAAGGAACCTTATACCTTGCTTGGATTGATAAGTTGGTTGGCCCTTTGATGATGCTTGATTGTATGCTCCTTTGATAGCAAATGAATGCAAAAGTGGATGAAAAATGGAAAGTAATTGATGAGGATTGCAAAAAATGGAAATAGGTGGATGGTAGGTGGATACAATAAGAGATTCAATGGTTGCAATAATGGAGGATTCAAGTGCTAAGTGCTTGAATGCTTGAATGAGAGTGAATGAAGAATGATCTAATTCTTGTCTAATTGTCTCTAATGAACGAAAATGAGACCAATTCTTCCAAATTAAAGGAAAATTCCATAGAAAAATGGATGGCTAAGTATTAGCCAACATAGACAAGATAAAGGGTTGTGGTGAGTTGAGGACTCGCAAGTCTTCACATATTGCCATGTGGAAAGTGAGGTGGAAAGAGTACAAATGATTTGTAAAATGACTTGTGAGGTGGAGGTACTTGCAAGTACCTTGGGATTATGGGAGGATTTGCTCAAAAAGGAAGTCTTTGTCCCCATATGGGGCTGATGGTGACAAGTGAGGAATTTTAGAAAGTACTCTCTTATCATCATGGGGATGGGATAAGTTGTTGGAGAAATAAATGTAAATTTTAAATTCACATGATTGGAAGTACCCTATGGATAAGACAAGGTCCTCTTAAAAGAGGTCTTTGTCTCATGTGACTGATGTGACCCATCACATGGGGAAGAGGACATGAGGATTGTAAATGGAATTAAAAATTTCATTAAGGTTGTTGGGAAAATAAAATGGAATTAAAAATTTCATTGGGATGTGGGAAGAGTTGACTAAAGGATTGATTAGACTACTTAATGAAGGATTAAAAGAGAGTTAGGTGGCTAATGATGATCAAGATCCAACTTGCAAAAGTTGGAGGATGTGACACATCCTAATCATGGATTAAGGATGTGATTAGGAGATGAATTGGGATTAAGTGTGGATGAGACATAAAGAGAACTAAATAAGTGGGTTATTTATTTAATTCCTTGGAATAAAGGGATAAATGGGTTAGGTATTTAATTATTTAACTAAATACTTAAAGATTTAGAAGACTTTAGGGGTATTAATTAAATAATAGTAATATTATTTAACTAATGTGGATAAAAGGATATTTAGATGAAAAGGGTAAATTTGGCCAAATATAAGTAGTCAAATTTAGATGTCTACAAATCTAATATCTCAAATTCTTCTCATTTTGATTCAAATAAATCTAATATCTAAATCAAATGTCAAATTAGACTAACTTCCATCTAAATTAATTAAATCTTGATTAACTCCTAACACTAATCCTCTTTTCTCTAGATTTTGTAACTTGCACTATAAATCAATTTATTTGATTTATTAATTCTTCTATTTCCATTCAAATATGTCATCTCTTTGGAATATTCCCTCAATTTGAAATCTCCCTCCCAAAAGGACTTTTCCTCTAACATGGAATTTATGGCTCTTACATGTCCTTTTTCTTGAGCCAAGTGGCATTAACTCACCTTTCAACTCTTCCTCCATAGGCCATCTTTTGAATTTAAAACTCCACTTATATGCATTAACTTGCACATTGACCAAAATGTGCTCCACCTCTCTTCAATAGCATGTTGACAATTGGCACAATGCCATTGGGTCAATTTTAATTCCATATTCTCCCTATTTCTCATTTCTCCATTCTTTTTTCCTATAAATAGAGAACTTCTCTATTGATTTTGGATCCACAAATTTATGCAAGATTACTATCTATATATTTAAGAAAGTTCATCCACCATTTTCATCCAAGTTTTCATAGTTTTCATCAATCTTAGCTAGGTTTTTGACAAATTTCATCAAAGAGCACACACACATAATCAATTTCATCAAAGCTTTGTAAAGAATTGGGAAAGGGATTCTTTCCACATCAAAGAAGAACCAATTCCCCCATGGGATGCTAGTTTGAATGTTTTGAACAAGATTTAATAGCTTTCATTTGATTTTCTATCATGTTTTCTTGTTCATTGTATTTGAATGAACCGCATGGGGAATGTTTGTTATAGATTTTTTTATTGACTAACATTGTTTTGTTTGATCATGTTAGAGTAGGTCTAGGCCAAGAATTCATAGTTGCTATGGCTAAAATCCTAAAAAATGTGTTTTCCAACAAACTATGAATGCTTAGAAAAATTCGTCAAAGCATAATAGTAAGCAATAGCATAGACAAGGCAGTGAGTAGTTTGAAAAAATTCCTTGAAGAAATATGATCTCATGGTGATGGAATGCCATTCGATCACCATGAGACCACATTTCTTTGAGGAATTTTGTCAAATAGCTAACCACCTTTTCTATGATACCACATTTTCCATACATGTGTACCAAAGCATTTTATCAAACTACTCACTTCCTTGCTGATATGGCTAAAATCCTAAAATAGGTGCTTTCCAAAAAACTATGGATGCTTGGAAAAAATCTATCAAATCATAATAGCAAGCAATAGCATAGACAATGAAATGAGTAGCTTGAAAAAATTCCTTGAAGAAATGTGATCTCAAATAGCTCATCACATTTTCTAGGCTACCACATTTTCCATACATGTGTACCAAAACATTTTATCCAACTACTCACTTCCTTGTTGCTATGGCTAAAAACCTAAAATAGGTGCTTTCCAATAAACTATGGATGCTTGGAAAAAATCCATCAAAGCATAATAGTAAGCAATAACATAGACAAGGAAGTGAGTAGTTTGAAAAAATGCCTTGAAGAAATGTGGTCTCATGGTGATGGAATGCCATTCCATCACCATGAGACCATATTTCTTTGAGGAATTTCTTCAAACAACTCACCACCTTTTCTATGCTACCAAATTTTCCATACATACATGTACCAAAGAATTTTATCAAACTACTCACTTCATTGTTGCTATGGCTAAAAGCCTAAAATAGGTTCTTTTCAACAAACTACATGGATGCTTCAAACAAATCTATCAAATCATAATAGTAATAAATATCATAGTCAAGGCAGTGAGTAGTATGAAAAAATTCCTTGAACAAATGTGGTATCATGGTGATGGAATGGAATTCCATCACCATGATACCACATTTGTTCAAGGAATTTTTTCATAGTACTCACTGCCTTGACTATGATATTGCTTACTATTATGCTTTGATAGATTTCTCTAAGGCATTTTTTCGAATAGCTCACTACCTGAAGAATAAAAACTAACCCTTTAGCCAAAATTTCCCTCCAAATTCTTTTCAAGGTCCTCATCCTAAATTTACCAATCCATGGAACCTTCCACATTTTATTCCACTTGTTCATGTCCCCACCCCTCCCTCTTCATGTCATGATCGCCCCCCCATCTCATAACCAAGACCACACTATACCATCCACCCCATCCCAGCATAATACCATAGAGAAGGCACTGAATTGTTTGAAAAAATTCCTCAAATAAATTTGGTCTTATGGTGATGGAATTCCATGACACATTTTTTTTTAATGGCATTCCATCATGCCATGAGACCCCATTTCTTTAAGGAATTTTTAGAAATAGTTCACTACCTTCTCTATGCTACCACAGTTATCGTACATGTCTATGAAAGAATTTAATCAAACGGTTCACCACCTTTCTGGTATGGGTAAAAGCGTAAAAATTGGTGGTTTCAAACAAGCTATGGATAGGAAAAATAGTAAGCATGATAGTCATAAATATATAGTTTAATAATTACTCAATTTTTTTTTCATTATCTCATACATTATAAGCCATGATGTGGATTGCTATTGTATTTTTCTTTTTCTTTTTCTTTTTTTTTTTCTTTTTTATTAGACTGCAGGAATCGGGTAGCACGACCCCCTATAAACTGCAGTGCACCTGGTAAACTTTTTAATGTGACCGGCGGCGCTGGCGTGACACACCCTCCAGTACCACGGGGGGTGGGGAGATTGCTATTGTATTTTTCATGATTGGATAATTTTTTGTTTTATTTTCAGATGTTGGAAGCAAATATACCTTTGAATGTTCATAGGGAAATGGAGCTTGGTGTTTCATTTTCTATAGAGTCCTCAATGGCTCTCATGGAGGAGGTATGAGGCAGATTACTAAATTTCAACTTGCATTCATTTTTATAGCTATTATTTAGTAAAAACTCTAACCATTATTGATTCGTAGATTAATTTCTCTTTAGATGGTTTCTATTGGGCTTTAAGATGCCACAACATGAGCATGTGAATATTTCTCACAAGGAGAGAGATCGTCTATTGGTGGTAAGTGATTATTTTGTTAAATATATCATTTTTTATAATTTAATTTATATATATTAATGTCTTTCCTTCTTATTATAACAGATACAGCTTCACCAGGAGCTAAACACTAGGAGGAGCACTCCTCAGCCTTAGAATAAAAAAGTGACAAACCTATTGCCATATGGTTGACAAGCAAATGGAAAGAATTTATTTTGAGAGGATGCAAAGCAATGAATTTTGATTCTAGATCCCTTTGTTGTATGCCTATATGACATTTTTGTACATATTTTACATCTTGGATATATTTGACATTGTATGCCTATATGGAATTCTTCTAAACCTATATGGCTATTGTTTATATATTTTATACTTATATCGACATATATTGGTGTATGCCTACATGGCTATTTGGTTAATATAAATATTTTTTTATCGATGGTGTCCATATTTGCATTATAAATCTATGGTTCAATAGATATGAGTTATGTGTATTCAAGTGTATATTTTACAACTTATGTGTGTTCCAATGCATACTTTGACTTACATGTTTTCATGTGTATACCTTGTATTCATGCATATACTTTGTATTGATTTATGTATACTATGTATTCATGTGTATACTTCAAGGCTTACATATTTTTGAGTAATTTTTCTTCCCTTATTCACATGTATGCTTGAATTATTCACATGTATACTTATTAACTGGTTATCCCTAGCATTGATCATTGTTGTCCTTCATGGTTTGTCTTGAATATTTACTAATTGATGCTAAACAACTTCAATATTTCTAGGAATACAAATAGACTTACAGATTACAAAATTGCACAAATTGAAAAGAAAAGATTAACTATAAATAAATGCATTGATTATTAACTTGATAATTGATTAAGAATGAGTATAATATATATCAAGGGATGAGCCTTCTACAATGGCAATTTCCAACTAGAAAATAGGAAAAGCTTTCCCAATACTTTGAAAGAAATAATTCAGCCAAAATTGAAATGGGAGATAACGCTTATTTAAGATCCTTGAGAAATTTATTTCCTAATGCTCCCTTGTTCTTAAATATCTCAATTCAAAATTAATCCAAAGAGTTTCATGAAATGTTTTATCTAAAAGAAAAAAACATGTTTTCATTTGGTATTCCTTGAGATGTTTCATAAAACTATTCAAGTATATTTAATCAAGTTTGATTTAAACAACTCAATAAGAAAAGGATACATAATCTTCACAACACTTGAAAAACATAATATTCATTGTAGATGATGAGTAGTTAACTTCTTGGTGTAGGAGCACCTAGTTGATTTCTTGCCTACATGAGGCAATTTTGTCATTTTTGGTTTGGTTGGTGTTTTTTTTTAATAAGGTCATGTACTAAAAATGTCATATGTGTATTAATTCATTTATTAGGTTGCTATGTGGTTTGTGGGGTCAAGTTGTCAACTTTGCAAATGTTGTCATTGTTGCAAAATTACAAAATATGCAAAAAAGGGAATATGAAGGGTCATCGATTAGAAAGAAGATTTTTGGTTGTTGGAATTCAAAGGGAAGCTAGAAAACTAATTTAATATGTTTAAATTGTCCTTGAGAAGGAAATCCCAATTTTGGTGAGTTGTGTTTTGGAGACAATTCAATAAAAACCCTTATTTTTCTACATATTGCTAACATTTCTTGTTGTTTCAAAGCATTGTATGATATTGTATGGATGTTTCATAAATTGAGTTTGATTTTATTGGATGGATAATTGAATTTTATTTCTATTGGTGTTGGTCTTACTGATTTTCATTAAATTTTGAGGATTTTCTTGCAATTTTTTCTCAGACAGGTCAGAGACCCTAGTTCAACAGGGTTGAAAGGAAGAAAAATATAGAACTCTCCATTCAACCATTGAAATATTGTCAAACTCAGTGTAATGGAGGTAGATTAGGTTTTTTTTTTTTTCCAAGTTACAAGGGCAAGGGATAGAGTTAGGAGTTTATTGGGTGATGCCCTAGATGAAATTTCATGGTTTTTAGGCATGAAAGGATGGCTAAAGGTTAGGGTTTGATAAATAATCACTGGGAAAGTGTGGAAATTGGTTTGGTGAGAATATGTAGACCCTAAGATACATGTATAAGACATTTTTTAGAAGAAATGAGACTTGGAGTGTAGAGAATCAATAAACCCCTATTCAAACTAGCCTAATTAGGCCTTAAGGGCAGCATAGTAGTCCAATTTTGAGTGATTTGTTTCAAAACAATCATACCTTATTTTGTGATATGTTACTAAAGGGCCAAAAGGGTACTTGGAGTGATTTTTAGTTTTATGTTTTGAGGAATTCTCTAAAATATATGGTCAATTTTCACTATTTGGAATGTTACAAGCAAGATTGAGAAAATTATGAGAACATCAAGTTAGGGTTCCCAAGTTGAAATGGTTTCTGAATTGTGTTTGGTTGGAGAACCTCCATCCTATTTTACATCACTTCTTGACATGTTATCATATAAACATTTATCTTGAATAGTCTTTAAACATTTATCTTAAGGGATTTTATCAATTGAATGTAGCGCAAAGTGATTCAACATGTTTGTGTGTAAAAGAGGACCATGCCTAGTGTAAACATACCCACCTAGAGGCATTGGAACAATTCATTTAGTTAAATGAGTTGCAGAAGGAAATTTGCACCACTTTGGAACTTTCAACTACTTGCATTTGACAACTTTTTCCCCAAGTGAAAATTTGTAACCACGAGAAAACGCCTCCACGATAGTGAAAATAAATAAAGGTTATTGTAGGGGGGCTCAACATGATCCCATAGGATCAAACAATAAGTTTCTAAGAATCATAGTATCTGAATAACAACATGTTGAAGTTTGCAGCCATTTTGCACTTTGGACTCTTAAGGGATTCTACCTATTGAATGTAGCTCAGAGTGATTCCACATGTTTGAGTGTGAAAGAGGACCATTTCTAGCTTAAACATACCCATCTAGATGCGTTGGAATGGTTCGTTTGGTCACATAATTTGCAGAATGAAAGTTGCACTACTTTGCAACTTTCAACTACTTGCATTTGACAACTTTTTCCCCAAGTGAAAATTCGTCACCATAGGAAAACGCCTCAGAGATAGTGAAAACTGAGAAATTTTATTGTAGAGGGGCCCAACATGATCCCATAGACTCAAACGATAATTTTTTAAGCATCAAAGTACTCAAGTAATAGCATGCTTAAGTTTGCGGCCATTTTGCACTTTGGACTCTGAAGGGATTATGTCGATTGAATGTAGCTCAAAGAGGTTTTGCGTGTTTGGGTGTGAAAGAGGACCATTCCTCACATAAAAATAACCATCCGGATGCATTGGAATAGTTTTTTTGGTCACATGAGTTGCAAAACAAAATTTCCATCACTTTGCAAGTTTCAATTACTTCCATTTGACAACTTTTTCCCTAAGTGAAAATTTTCCACCACGAGAAAATGCCTCCAAGATATTGAAAACCGATAGATTTTATAGTAGAGGAACCCAACGTGATCCCATAGGCTTAGACGATAAGTTTCTAAGCATCATGGTATCTGAGTAACAACATGTTGAAGTTTGCAGTCATTTTGCACTTTGGACTCTTAAGGGATTCTACCAGTTGAATGTAGCTTGGAGCGATTCCACATGATTGGATGAAAAAGAGGACCATACCTAGTGTAAAACCACCCATATAGACATGTTGGAATGGTCTATTTGGTAACACGAGTTCTAGAATGAAAGTTGCACCACTTTATAACTTTGCACTACTTGCAGATGACACTTTTTCATCAAGTGAAAATTGGACACCACAGAAAAACAACTCTGAGATAACAAAAATTGAGAGAGTTTATTATAGAGGGGCCCAACATGATCCTATAGGTTTATATAGAGATTTTGTAAGTACCATGGTTTCTGAGTAATAGCCTGTCAAATATTACTACCCTTTTGCACTTTGGACCCTTAAGGGATCGAGCTAGTTAAACTTAGCTTGGAGTGATTCCGCATGTTTGGGTGTGAAAGAGGACCATGCCTAGCATAAATGTACCCATTCAGACATGTTGAATCATTTTTTTTGTCACACGAGCTACAAAAAAAAAATTGCAACACTTTGCAACTTTACATTGCCTATAATTGACACTTTTTACATCAAGTCAAAATTGGACACCACGGAAAAATGACTCTAAGATAAAAAAAACCGAGAGAGGTTATTGTAGAGGTTCCCTAAATGATCTTGATACCTCAGACATAATTCCTATAACTGACATGGTATCCAAGTAACAGTCTGTCAAAGATTGTTGCCCTTTTGTAATTTGGACTGTTAAGTGATTACATTGCTTGAATTACAAATGTTTAAAGGCAACAATAAATTTGAATATTTGAGTAAATCTCATTACAAGTGTTTATTTCAATAGAATTTATACTATATTTATATTGATATATAATCATTAGGTTGATTTTTATTTAAAAATGAAGTTTTTATAATAAGTTAGTCACTTGGTGCTAGTTATAATAGGGAGATAATTGAGATTTGTCAAGATCATCAAAATAAGGATGTTGCATTGATTTTTTTAATTGAGAATCTATTTGATTTCTCATAAATCATCATTTTTTGCAAGGAGACACCAATCAATTTTTATTAGCTTACTTACAAATACGCAAAGAAAAAAAAGAAAATGAAAGAGCATCCAAAATGGAAATGAAATGAAAATAGATGGAAGGCACTTACAAACAAAAAATCCACACCATTGGATTCCAACTCAGGAATAGAAAGGCATAAATCTTGATGCTTCCATTGAGGATAGGCATGTCAGTCTCTCAACTTAGTCACTCTTGGTCATACATCTTTACTGGGAGTTGCAAGATACCTATTGCACACAACACCTCTCATGAAAAGAATAACTTTAAATTTGAGATGATCTTATAATGTCTATGTCATAGGTTCTCATGATAAGGTTAACTTCAAATGAATAACTTGAAATTCCCTCACCAAGATTCACACACACTTTTATAATGTCTATAAATCATAATTGAAATTTGTGAAGATCATCAAAATAAGGATTTTGCATTGCTTTTTTGGCTGAGATTGTCTTTGATGGCTCATAAATCAACATTTTATGCAAGGGGACACTAATCAAATTTTAGTAGGTTACTTACAAATAGGCAAATTAAAATAAGATGATAGAATTGGCATCATAGAATTAGCATCATATAAATTAATGTGCATACAAGTATAAATTTATAAGAACCAATGTGCATACTTAAAAATTAATCCAATTAACCATCTGAGTCTTCTCTACTCTTTATTGTGTCATGTGTTGTCTCATGGTCAGACTCACAGACCTTCCACAAGGTCTTGTTCAAAGGTCTACCCCCATATTTTGTCAAATGAACATTGGATGCCACGATAAGGTTTGAGTAATGAATAATCTTATGATGCATGTCAAAGTCCTGAAATAGCCAATATTTAACACTCTTATGTGGGTACCTTCTAAGCCACATTACAATAACAATTACTGATCCTGTAGGGTATTCAATGTTTTCTCCATCTATAACTTGGGCCTCCAATTTATTTTCAATCTCAACACAATGACATAAGTAATATTTTGTTCCCTCTTTGTTGTCTTCATTTGCAATAACTGCATAAACATGCCCTGCATTGATATGTGTAGCAAATTTCTTGAAATTAGTCCATTACAAATACACTTCAAAGTAAGATGACAATAGCAATTTCAAAAACTAAACAAGTAGATATATTACCTAGTTGAACTAGATCTGATATGTGGTCAAAGTCAATTGATGAATCCATCTGTGTTAGTTCCAATGCCGTCGAAGGGTGATATATTTGAAGTGGGCTAAGATAACTTAACAACCATTTCTCAACCCATTCCTTTGACTCACAATCATTCCAGGATTGCATTTTACATGAAGAACAAAAGCATTCCATCTTTCATGTATTCATACTCCATAAACCTCTGTCTGAGCTAAGGAAAGAGTGTAGCTCACTTGATCCTATTAGTGTACAACAATCCTCATATGGTGCAATGTTAGTATCATACATCAACCAAAAAATCTGCAAACTGAAGATGTACCTTCATTATTTGGACCCATCAAATCATTACACCACTTGACGATTAATTTTTCATCTATCAATTTTACATTATCTTTATACTTTAACTCTTCTTGTGTTAATGTTCTTTTCACACATTCTCCTACACCATAGTGCTCCCCCTTTCTATGCCCGGCCTCACAAAAGTTCCACATATGTTGAACACCTATAAAGACATGCATCTTGCTCAACCAGTAAAACATGAGCAAGTTCTTGAATTGTGTTGCACAGTTATCCGACCATATTATATTATGACCGTACGCTATGCCCCTCTGATAAAAATCATTGTAAAGCATCTAGAAGCAACCTTGCATGAACTTTGGAGAATGTGTGTGATCATCACTAATATAAAATCGACACTCCCTCAATACCTTCCTTTGGTCCTTTGTACTATCAGTTGTATGAATGAATGTTATGTGCACAAATATAAAAAGTTGTGTGGAGTTGTAATATTGTGACTACACCTCAAATTGTGGCTATAGAGCATAGTTCTCTACAAATTCAACCAATGAAACTATGCTACCAAATGGAAAGGTGTTCTTCCATAGCTTGAATTGTGTGTCCAACCATCGAGCTCTATGGTTATGCCTTGCATACTCATACAGTATATTTTCATGAAACATGGACATAAACTGATACATTGGAATCTTTTGAATAATCAAATCATACATTTTTGCTCAATTACCATCTTTTGTAGCATATGCCACTGTTATATACTTCTTGAACTCTACTAGTTTTTTTCCCACCTCATCTATGCTTTCCATATGTTGACATACTGGCATACGTTGCATTCCACCACAACGCTCACATGAAACATCCAAGCATGTTGTCTTATAGAATATTTTCCCATCCTCTATTTCACATAAAACTTTTGATAAGAACTCTCTTGAAGATTTTTGTGGGGATCTTATGCCACAATCCTATAAAACATCATTAGTATGCAAATCTAAACATATAGAATGATAAACATCGTAATGGTTAGAGAATTCAATATGTACTCTACAACAACAATTAGTGTGTGTTTGATTTATCTTGACATAAAAAGGTTTAATCATTTCAAAATATCTTTGACAAATAATCATTTGAGGATAAGCCTACTGGAAAAAATTGGGTTTGAGTTGTATCCAAAAAATGCTTTGGATGTGGCTCACGTTTCTGACTACCGATTCTCCTTCTTAACACATCCCTTTGATTCAGAGATGGCCTTGTGCTATTCTTCCAATACTCTTCAATTAGTGTTCTCAATGCTTCCACAACTTTTTTTATCTTTTTGTGGAAGTCTCCCCTAGAATTCTCATAATTCATTTGAATTTGTGCCCTCAATTATTTTCCACATTTAAACAACTCTTGATAAAGTCTTTCTATTATTTCTCATCTATTCACTTGTCTTTTTAATGAGATGAGCTCTCTTTTTTTGACTACTTACCAAAGTCGATGTAATGAAACATCAAGTGAAATTACTATCCTTTAAGCATGAGGTCTTATCCACACTCTCATAAGCATCCATTAGATTCTTCACAATAGTGCTTTCACTTGAATCATTCGATGTTCTCAACCCAAGATTCTTCATGATGTTTCTATACTTTATACCTTGCATCATTTCAACAAATAGTTGACATCTTGCAGTCTCATTTAGCCTTTCAAAGAATGATTTCCAAATCTAATCAACATATCTTCTACAAGTACATGTTGGAATCTTACCTCCCATGTGCTGAAAAATATCCTCATCAATATTAATCAATACTTTGGCTTTCTACTCAAAATTCTAGGTGGTTTTCTCCTAGGTACATACTCCTCAACATTAAGAATTTCATCAGTATTAAAGTAAGGTGGGCTAGATTGTGTACCTTCAATCATGAGTGGGATAGATGATATACCTTGAGGTTGACATGGGGATGATTTCATAACTTCTTCATCAAATCCGAGTGATGATGTACTCTGAACTTGAGCTGTGGTGGATGTTGTCCCTTCATAGTCACTTGTAGTAGATGATGTCCTTCCATATTCACTTGCAGTAGATGGTGTCCCTCCATATTCACTTGTGGTACATGGTGTCCCTCCATATTCACCTGTGCTTAATGGTGTCCCTCCATATTCACTTTTAGTAGAGGTTGTGTCTTCAACTACGGTATTTGAATCCGTCTTACCATGATGCTTTCACATTTGTGCCAACAATTCATTTTCTCTTTTTGATGGTTGAGGTTTATCTTCAATTGTCTTGTTTTCGTCATTCGTATCCAATTTCTTCTTCTCACGATATTTCCTCACCTATTGTCTCTCCTTTTATTTATTGGTTTCATACTCTTCAATTTTTAGTTGCTTCCTTGTTCGTTTCCTTGGCATGGTAGATAATTTTACCTGTAGCATGGTAATGAGACAAATATTAGCTCCTAAAAAATGAATCCATACAAATAAATGAAATATATGTCATTCAACACTTCATACATAATATTTACAATCATCCTGTAGAAAAGTGTGATTATCATAAACAAGCTAGTGGATCACCACTAGCTTGCTAATGTGGTAGGGTTGACAAGGTAGGGGAAGTGTATGCCTCATAGAAATGGATTCTCACGGTTATATGGTAGGGGTAGTGTATGCCTCATAGAAATGGGGTCTCACAGTGATATAAATCATCGTGATTTCTATGAGGCATACGCTTCCCCTACCTTTTCAACCCTACCACATTGGCAAGCTAGTGAGCTCACTAGCTATCACTGTGAGACCCCATTTCTATGAGTCATACACTGCCCCTACCTTGTCAACCCTACTACATTGGCAAGCTAGTAATCTCACTAGCTTTCCAATGTGGTAGGGGTAGTGTATGCCTCATAGAAATGGGGTCTCATGGTGATGTATATCACCATGAGACCATTCAATGAGGCATACGATTCCCCTACCTTGTTAACCCTATCACATTGGAAAGCTAGTGAGCTCACTAGCTTGTCTATGATACCACATTTTGCATACATTTCTACAAAAACATTATGGCCCATTCCATGCTTCCATTTTGATCCTATCTAGCAATCATGGCATGCTGCATTACCACATTTCTTTAAGGCATTCCATCATAAAATCAAGTGTGAAAATTGGAAATCTATTGGAGCACCACATCACTATGAGACCCCGTTTCTAAGGCATATGTTGCCCCTACCTTGTCAAACCTATCACATTGGCAAGCTAGTGATCTCACTAGCTTTCCAATGTGGTAAGGTTGACAAGGTAGGGGAAATGTATGCCTCATAGAAATAGGGACTCACAATGATAAACATCACCATGAGTCCCCATTTCTATGAGGCATACTTTTCCCCTACCTTGTCAACCCTACCGCATCAGCAAGATAGTGAGCTTGGCAAGCTAGTGATCTCACTAGCTTTCCAATGCAGTAGGGTTGACAAGGTAGGGATAGTGTATTCCTCATAGAAGTGGGTTCTCACGATATTGTGAGACCCCATTTTTATGAGGCATACACTGCCCCTACCTTTTCAACCCTATATCATCATGAGTCCCCATTTCTATGAGGAATATTCTACATCACCCTGAGTCCCCATTTCCATGAGGCATACGTTGTTCCTACCTTGTCAACCCTACTGCATTGGCAAGCTAGTGAGTGATCTCACTATCTTGTCAAGCTCACTAGCTTGTCGATGCTACCACATTTTGCATACATTTATATGAAAGCTTTCGAGAGTGGTATGCACATCCATAATAAAGGATTGAGAAATGATATTTTATTTTACTTCCTTATAACTTATGTCATATATATGTGTATACAAAATGTGGAAGCATACGCAAGGTAAGTCAATTGTTAAATAACAAAATGCCTCAAAGAGATGTTGTTTAAAAATGTAATTGGCAAGTGTAAAGAATTGTGTAATTTAAAATGTGCATTGACAAGCTAAGGTTATAATGACAAACAAACAATGATCAACATGGAATATGAAAAATAAGAAAATTAAAGCAAGCCATAATAGAATGAATGAAAATGTGTAAAGACTTCACATACCTAAAAAAATAGAGTTTCAAATGGAGGATTTCTATCCGATTATGTAGCCTTTGCTTCTTTTTTCTTCAAACTCCTCAACAATTTGACTTTATGAAAAGCTTGTTCCCCTCCAAAGTTCAATTGTATATCACTTTTGAATGGAATTCAAACTTGAATTGATATTATATGCCTTTCAACGTGAATTTTTTTCTATTTCATCCAAACATGGTGGAAAGATCATGAAAAAGATGGTTGAATGTGAAAAACATGCATGCACACATCACAATATCATCAAAAATCTATTTTTTCTTGGAGCATGCACAAAACCAGTAGAATATGCAAAATGTGGACCTTGTGATCATGAGTGTATTGATTTTTTAACCATTTTTAGAGCAAGCCAAAACATGCTCGTGTTATGTCTTGCTAAAAGAACGGTCATATCTCTACTAATTCAAAATGCGCTCGCATTATAATAAATTTGTATTTTTATAGTTTTTTTTCTCTCTTTCTCTCTACCCTCTACCCTCAACCCACAACCCTTAATCCCTCTACCCTTAAACCCTCAACCCTAAACCCTAAAACCTATACCCTCAAACACTAAACCCTCTACCCTCAACCTTAAACCCTTAAACCTTCTACCCTCTATCCTCAACCCTCAAACCCTAAATCATCAACCCTGATACCCTCTACCCTATACATTGGATCCTCGACCCTAATACTTCAACCATATGTACCCTCAACCCTAATCCTCCAACCATATGTAGGTCCTAAACATCAAATCTATAGGTGTTGGATATTGTTGATATGTGGTTGTCATTGATGTCAACACTATTTCCATTAATGTATTGAAGGTTGTATATGTTGAGGATATTGAGAAAATTGTAATAAAATAAGTTACAGGTTATCGGTGATGTAGTGAAGTTCAGTATGATGGCTAGCTCAGTATATTGATGATAAGAAGTTGTGGATTAAAGGTTTTTCTGACAAGTATATATAGTTTATCCACATGAAGATTCAGAGGTTCGCATGAAGATTTGATTAAGTTATGATTATTTGTGTTCTGACAGTTGTTTTTTTGTTTTAGCTGGTGTTCCTAAAAGAAGATGATGTGATTCTAGTAATTTGAGTTGTTGCAGATGCTTCTGTGGTGATTCATGATGCTTTTGGATGTTTCTATATCGTTCTCTATCTATTTTGTTGGTCCACATTGATTCTTGTGCTCGTGATTGGTCATTTTCTTCTGTGAGTTCATGTTTTTCATGATCATGGCCGACAGGGTGATTGTAGCATGTTGCGGATCTTTGAGGCATAATTGTTTAAGTTTTTTCATGTTCAACACATTTTGTTTTGGGTCCTTACTATGTTTTGGCTGACATTGTTGGTCTGCATTGATAAATTTGATTTGGGCCGACATTTTGTACACATTTTATTTTTTGTTGGGCCGACATGTAGTTGTTGTTATCCTTAGTTGCGGATATATATGATTGATTATTTATACCATTTGAGGGTAGGGTGTGTTGTGTGTTGTGTGCGAATAATATTCTAATCTTTCAAAGGAAGAAGTAAAGTGTGAAGAAGAGTTAGCAAAAAAAAAAATTTATGTGCTTAACCGAAACTGTAATTAGGCATGAGAAGATGTTATTTTCTTAGTTCAAAATCTTTTGGATGTAATTTGAATGTGACTGTAAGACATTGAGTCTTCCTTTGGGCAATAAGCCTTTTGTATTTGAGCAGTGAGCTCTAGGCAGTGTGCTTGAATGCATGTGCATTCCCCATTTATAATACTTTTAACAAAGTATAATCTTGTGGACTAATCTCCACCGTGGTTTTTCCCCTAACAGGGTTTCCACGTAAAAATATTGGTGTTATGTGTGTTTTTGATGTGTTGATGGTTTATGCTTTCATGTTTATTTATCAAATCTAAGAATAATTTTAATAAGTATAATTTATGTGACAATTGATTCACCCACCTCTTAGTTGTCTTCCCATGTGTTGTCAATAATTGGTATCAGAGCAGGTTCCTCCTGAGAAGCTTGACCACTTGAGGTGATCCGGGATGGTGACTTATAAGAAGGATAGTCTGAGATTTGATGGAATAAATTATTCTCTATGGAAGAATCAAATGGAGTGTCATCTGAGATGCATTGGTGAACCTTACTAGAAAATTACAAAGAATGGATATATCATCCCACATAATGGTCCTTCTACTATAGGTGAGATTAAGGAAGCTGAGTATAATATTAGACCTAAGGAAGAATTGTTGAGTTCTCTGACTGATTCCGAGATGACAAATTGAATGGAGCTGAAGACTACTTATGAGATCTAGAAAAAGTTGGAAACTTTGTATGAAGGTGATACCAATGTGAAGATTGCTAAGCTACAAATCCTGAAAGGGAAACATGAAAATTTGAGAATGGGTGAAGATGAGAACATCACTTCTTTTATGTAGAGAATGAATTAACTTGTGTGTAGTATCAGATGTGCTAGTGGAACATTGGAAGAAATGGAGATTGTTGCTAAAGTGATCAGATCCTTTCATGTTGCATAAAAACACAGTTTTTTCTATTGAGGAGATCTAGACTGTGAAAAATGTAACCAAATACATGTTTATTGGTAAGCTTGTTTCTTTTGAGTTAAGTGAGTTTGGTGAATCTCTTCCTAAGATAGAATCTGCATTCAAAGCTACTATCTCCATAAATGATAAGTAGATATATGATCTAGGAGAAATTTCTTCCAAAAAAATGTCCAAGTATGAGCAGGAAATGAGAGATATTGAAGAAGAAGAGAGAAAACTAGATGACCTTGAAGCATTATTGTCAAGAGGGTAGCTAAAGGAGAAGGTAACTATAAAGGGAAATTTCCTCTTAAATGTTTTTCTTGCAATAAGATAGGTCATTTTTCCTCAAGGTGTCCGGAAAGAGTTCCTAATCCAAGACCTAATAAGCCTAGATTCCAAAGAAAGTGTTATTATGTTGTTGATGAAGGTGTGACAGATGATGAATTTGATAAAGGTAATTTAAGTGAGGATGAAAGGGTATTTATTTCAACCAAGGAAAATGATGCAGTACCTATTGAATCTACTAGTTGCATAAATGTGGAGAAAGCTCTAGCTACCAGAGTTGAAGAAAAAGGTGAATGGGTGATTGATAGTGGATG
Source organism: Sequoiadendron giganteum (assembly GCA_007115665.2). Taxonomy (NCBI): domain Eukaryota; kingdom Viridiplantae; phylum Streptophyta; class Pinopsida; order Cupressales; family Cupressaceae; genus Sequoiadendron; species Sequoiadendron giganteum. Next base: position 285,520,519 of record CM021104.1, read on the forward strand.
CTCTCATCACATGACATGTGATAAAAGTAAATTTGTGATCTTGGAAATGCATGATGCTGGTGTTGTAAGATTTGGTGATGAAAAAGTTGGTGTAATACGTGGTAGAGGATCCATTTCTCTTGAAGATAATCATAATACTGATGATGTCCTATATGTGGAAGGTTTGAAGCATAATCTCTTAAATGTTGGACAAATGGTTGACAAGGAATATAATCTTCAATTCAAGGATGGAAAGTGTAGGATATTGGGGAGTTCCATAAATGTGATTGCATCTGGTACAAAAACAAAAGGTAATAGCTTTCACCTAAGTGCTAATAGTAAAAGTTGTTTGATTGCTTAAGTTGATGAAAGTTGGTTGTGGCATAGGAGATTGCGTCATGTAAACTTTGACAATATTATCAAGATAAGTTCTACTCAGGCAGTGAGAGATATTCCTAAGTTGATAAAACCTACTAATACTATATGCAAGGAATGTCAGTTAGGGAAGCAAACTAGAAATTATTATTCTAAAGAAAACAACATTGTTCAAATGAAGTATTGGAGCTTGTGCATACTGAATTTTGTGGTCCTTCTAGAGTCAAAAGTTTACAAGGAGATAGGTATTTCATGTTGCTTATTGATGACTATTCTAGATCTATGTGGGTTACTTTCTTAAGGGAAAAATATGAAGCTCTAGATAGATTCAATATTTTTAAGGCTATGGTTGAGATAAACACAAGTCTAAATATTAAATGTTTGATATCAGATAGAGGTGTTGAATTCACTTCCAGAGAGTTTAATTCCTTTTGTGAGCATGGGATAAAGAGACAATTATCTACCTCGTGGACCCCTTGGAAAAATGGATTTGTGGAAAGGAAGAACATGACAATTCAAGAACTTTCTAGGATTATGATGCTGGAAGGAAATGTTTTGCATATCTACTGGAGAGAAGTTGTGAGTATTGTCATTTACACTCTCAATCAAGTACATGTCAAAGGTGATACCGGTAAGACTCCTTATGAGCTATGGTTTTGTCATAAGCCTATTTTTAGATACTTTAAAATATTTGAGAGTAAATGCTATATCAAAAGAGATGAAGATATAGGACAATTTGATGCTAGAAGTGATGAAGGAATCTTTCTTGGTTATTCTACTAAAAGTAAAGCCTACCGGTTCTATAATAAGAGATTCAGGAAAGTAATTGAAAGTGTTAATGAAAAGGTTGATGAAGACATAGTTAGACCATCCAGAACCTATGGATATGATTCAAATGATCAAAATGATAGTTTAGATAAAGGAAATAAAGTTTAGACTCTAAATCAAGTTCAAATCATTTCGGTGAATTCGGAAAATCAAGAGGAAGAAACTAGTGAAAGTGTAGAAGTAAGATCACAAGAGCTTGAAGTTCAAGAACACCCTAAGACTCCAAGGTATGTAAGACTAAATCATTCAGAAGATCAGATTATAGATGATAAGAACAAAGGTGTTCAAACTAGGAGAATAATTGTAGAAGAATATTGTTTGATCTCAAAGACTGAGTCTAATAGTTTCAATGAAGCATGTAAAGATGAACATTGGGTGGAATCAATGAAAGAATAACTACTGCAAATTGAGAATAATGATACATGGATTCTTGTTCCTAGACCTAAGGACAAAAATGTAATTAAATGGGTCTTTCAAAACAAACTGAATGAGCAAGGTGAAGTTGTTAGAAACAAAGAAAGACTGGTGTGTAAAGGATATTCTTAGATGGAAAGAATTCAATTTGAAGAAACTTTTTCTCATCTTGCTAGGATTGAAGTTGTGAGACTAATTCTTGCTTATGTTGCTTACAAAAACTTCAAGGTTTATCAAATGGATGTCAAGTCAGCATTTCTAAATCGTGAACTAGATGAAGAAGTGTATATTGAGCAACCTGGTGGATTTCAATTGATTGATCATGGAGATATGGTTTCCCAGTTGAAGAAATCATTGTATGGACTTAAGCAAACCCCAAGAGAATGGTATGCTAGATTGGACAAGTATTTGTTGAAGCTCGGATTTAATAAAGGTACTATTGGTAGTAATTTGCATTTCAAGATTGATCATGATAAAGATTTGATTGTTGAAGTCTTTGTTGATGATATTGTTTTTGGAGGAGATGATAGTTTGTGCATGAAGTTTGTTGATGAGATGTAGAGTGAGTTTGAGATTTATATGATTGGAGAAATGAAATTATTTTTGGGATTGCAAATTACTCAACTAGATAGAGGGATCTTTATATCTTAGTCCAAGTATGTGAAATAATTACTAAAGAAGTTTGGTATGGAATATTTGAATCCAGTTGGTACACCTATGGTGACCAGATGTAAGTTGACACAAGATGATGATTCTCCTAAAATAATTCAGACTAGATATAGATCCATGATTGGTGGATTGCTCTATTTGACTCAAACTAGACCTGATATCATGAATATTGTATGCATTATTTCAATATTTCAAGTTGATCCTAAGGATTCTCATGTGACTATTGTGAAGAGGATTTTTAGGTACTTGAAGGGGACAGTTGATTTTGGCCTATGGTATCCTAAAGAAGATGACCTTACTTTGAGTGCTTTTACTAATGTTGATTGGGAAAGAGATGTGAATGATAGAAAGAGTACTAATGGTGGTGCATTTTTCTTGGGAAATAAGTTGATTTCATGGTTAAGTAAGAAGTAGATGCCATTTATTTATCTACTGTAGAGGCATAATACATTGTTGTTGCTAACAATTGTAATCAAGTATTGTGGATGAAGTGGATGTTGAAAGATATCAGAGTTTTGTATGATGAAAATATTGCTATATTCTATGATATTTCAAGTTCAATTAACATTTCTAATAATCCGGTGTTGCATTCAAAAACCAAGCATATATCTATCAAGTTTCACTTTTTGAGAGAGAAGGTGAGTGAAAAGGAAGTTAGATTGGAGTATGTGCCCACTAAGGAACAGATTATAGATATCTTTACCAAGCCCTTTCCTAAGGATACTTTTGAGTATCTCAGAGGGAAGCTAGGGGTGATTACCCCTCCTAATCAAAATTAATATGCAATGACTTGCTTCAATCTATGCATTTCATAGTCATATCTTGTGATCCAGATTGATGTTGTGGTGGTTGATACTCAAGGGGAGTAGTCAGATGTTCATAAGTGTGGTTTAGAGATTGTGTGGAGAAAGATAATGTGTACCTTTTTCATTGATGTCAAAGGGGGAGAAGAGTCATGTGAAAAACTCTGAAAGAGTTAAGGAGAAATGTGTCAAAATTTAAGGGGGAGAAAGTGCTAAGAGAAACTATCATTGATGGTGTTTTTCATATCATGTGTTTCCATCAATGCCAAAAGGGGAGATTGTTTTATATTGCTGATATTTAGTTTTCATTGATGTCAACACTATTCCAATTAATTTATTTAAGGTTGTATATGTCAAGGATATTGAGAAAAATGTAATAAAATAAGTTGCAGGTTGTCAATGATTCAGTGAAGTTCAGCATGATGGCTAGCTCGGTATATTGATGATAAGAATTTACAAATTAAAGGGTTTGTTGAAAAGTATATCTAGTTTATCCACATGAAGTTTCAAAGGTTCACATGAATATTTGATTAAGTTATGAGTATTTTTGTTCTAACAGTAGTTTTGTTTCTTTAGTTGGTGTTCCTGAAAGAAGATGATGTGATTCTAGTAATTTGAGTTGTTGTGGATGCTTCTATGGTGATTCATGATTCTTGTAGATGTTTCTAGATCATGCTCTATCTATTTTTTTGGTTTGTATTGATTGTTGTGCTCACAATTGGTGATTTTATTCTGTGAGTTCATGTTTTTCATGATCATGGCCAATAAGGTGATTGTAGAATGTTGCAAATCTTTGAGGCATAATTGTTTAAGTTGTTTCGTGTTCGAGACATTTTTTTTTGGGTCCTTAATATGTTTTGGCTGACATTGTTTGGTCTGCATTGGTAAATTATTTATTGATTTGGGCTGATAGTTTGTACACATTTCATATTTTGTTGGGCCAGCATGTAATTGATGTTATCCTTAGTTGTAGATATATATGATAAATTGTTTATACCATTTGAGGGTAGGTTGTGTGATGTGTGTTGCTTTTTGTGTGTGAATAATGTTCTAATCTTTCGAAAGTAGAAGTAAAGTGTGAAGAAGAATGAGAAAAAGAATGTGTTTATGTGCTTAACCAGAACTATAATTAGGCATTAGAAGATGTTATTTTCTCAGTTCAAAATCTTTCTAATGTAATCTGAATGTGACTATAAGATAGTGAGTCTTCCTTTGGGCAGTAAGCCTTTTGTATTTGAGTAGTGAGCTCTAGGCAGTGTTCCTTAATGCATGTGCATTCCCCATTTATAATAATTTTAACAAAGTATAATCTTGTGGACTAACCTCCACCATGGTTTTTCCGCTAACAAGGTTTCCACATAAAAATATTGGTGTTATATTTGTTTTTGATGTGGTGATGGTTTATGCTTTCATGATTATTTATCAAATTTGAGAATAAGTTTAAGAAGAATAATTTTGTGACAATTGATTGACCCCCTCCTCTCAATTGTCTACCCTTGTGTTGTCAACAATAGGTCCTCAACCTTATATCCTCATTTCTCAACCCTCATATATTTTTCCCCTCCCTCCTCTTCTCTCCTTCTCTCTATCTCACTTATCCCTTACTCTCTCTCTCAAGTCTCTCCCTCCTACCCCCTATCCCTCTCTCAAGACTCTCTCTCTCACTCACTCCTTCTATCTCTCTCCCCTCTATCCTCAACCCTATACCCTCAATTCTCAACCCTCTACCCTTTATCCTCTATATCTCTCCCATTCCCTCCCTCTCTCTCTCAATTCTCTCCCTCCTACCCCCTCTCCCTCTCTCAACCCTCAACCTTAATCCCCCAACCCTATACCCTCAATCCTCTACCATCAAGCTTAAACCCTCAACTCTCTACCATCAATCCTAAACCCTAAAAAATATACCCTCAAACCCTAAACCCTCTACCATCACCCCTAAACATTAGACCCTCTACCCTTAATTTTCAACCCTATACCCTCAATTATCAAACCTCTACCCTCTACATTAAACCCTAAACCGTCTACCCTCTACCCTAATCCCTCAACCGTAAACCTTCAACCCTTAAACCCTTAAAAACTCAACCCTAAACCCTTAACCCTCAACCCTCAACCCTTAAACCCTAAACCATTAAACCCTCTACCCTCTACGCTCAACCCAACACCCTCTAC